>BCHV01000009.1:0-14453 GCA_001599735.1 Naganishia albida | reverse complement strand
CACTTTCTACTCGCTCCGCTCGAATCTCCTCGCTGCGCTCGACGAGACCCTGATTCCCGCTCCGCTCGGAAGACACTTTCTACTCGCTCCGCTCGGCTTTCTACTCGCTCCGCTCGAATTCTCCTCGCTGCGCTCGACGAGACACTGATTCTCGCTTCGCTCGGCTTTCTTCTCGCTTCGCTCGGCGCTTCGCTCGACGCCGCTCAGGGCGGCCCTCGCCCTCGTCTCGTCGCTTCGCTCCTCGACTCGGACTCACTTGACAGCCATACTCTGCTCCTCCCCCTGCACAACCACCATCGCCCTCCTCCACCCTTGCGGCTCCCCTTGCGTCGTCAGCGTCTGCCCCGGCGCTGTCAAGGCGATTGGCGCGTGAAGACGGTGTACGGAGCCGGGGCAGAGCGTGACCGTTGTATGTGCTCCACCTGTGACGGCAGGGAAAAGACACGGGAAAGGTCAGGCATCCCGGCGCAACGGACGAACGAACGAAAGTGAAGACGGAAACCGAGGCGAGGCGCGGGGACTGACCTCTCCTGAACTGGTCGTTAATGCGGACCTCTGTGCCCGTGCCAGACGGGACGCACTCGGTCTCGGTCTCGGGCTGTTGGAAGGCGCGTACGAGGACGAGCCACCATGGGCAGAGGGCCCAGCGCATTGTATGTGTTGGTGAGGGAGGGGAGGGGGAGGGGAGGGAGGAGTGGTGGAGAGGGGAGGGAAGATGAAGGGCAGGGAAAGGTGAAACCAACCGGCGCGGAATCAAATAAACGCGTCACCACCAAGCAACGTGATCGACAAGCAGAGTTGGTTCTTCCCTCTTGCTTCCCTCCCCTTCCCCTTCCTCCCTTGTTCCCCCACCGATGCCCCTCAACATCCCCAACACCCTCATCTACCTCGCCGCCCTCCTCCGCCCGACGAGGCTGAAACCCGACTTGAGGATACCCAGTATCTCGCATGTCGATTGGAAGCGCGCAAGGAGGCAAGGGTATAATGCCGTCGTGATAGACAAGGACAACTGTTTGGTATGTCCCGTTGTCATTTACACGATGGCTGAGTGCTCATCTCCCCGGGGTCCCGGGGTGTAGACGTGGCCGCATGTAGATGCGTTACATCCATCAATAACCGTACGTCCTCGCGTGCAACCGATATCCGTGGCACCGCACTCAAACTCGGAATGCGCCCGTCCCGTGTGTCGTAGCAAGGATGGGCAAGCCTGAAAGAAGCGTTCGGTCCCGGGAACGTCCTCGTCGTTTCCAATTCCGCCGGGACGCGGAAAGACTTTGGCGGGATCGCGGTGAGCCCTCCCTCTCTCGAGCGACACACCGCAATTCCAGTAGGCTGATCCACCACGCGCGCGGCGCCAGGCTGAATCCGTCTCACGCGCACTCGGCGTGCCCGTCCTCCTCCACGCCGCGCCAAAGCCCGGGTGCGCGGCGGACATTGTGGCGTTCCTGAGCGGGGAGATGCCGTTGCGCACGGTCGGCGGGAAACAAAGAACGTTGGATGAGCTCGGGAAGGGAGATGGTTGGGATCGAGTGCTACATGCTGAACAGGATGTCAACCGCTTCGAATTGGTCGAGCAGCCGGAGCGGACCTTACTCGGTCGGCAATCCACGACCGTTACCCCACCCCCGGTCTCTCGAAGCTTCGCAACACCGGCACCACCGGCACCGGCGCGCGAGACGACGATCGCGTACCGGTACCGTACGCCCCTGGACGCGCCCAAGATCCTCGTCATCGGGGACAGACTCGCGACGGACGTCCTCCTCGCTCGACGGCTCGCCGCTTACTATCCGCTTCGGAACACCCAAGGCGCCGCCGCCGCCGCCCAACAGCTCGCGGACGCACGGCCCGTGCTGTCGATCGTCACGACCGAGCTGTTCCAGAAATCGGACGTCCGTCTCCTCCGATGGCTCGAAGAATCATGGCTCCGGTTCGGACTTTTCCTCCGCGAACGATTCGCGCAACGCGGCGGCGCACAGGTGGAGGAAACGCTGCGGGCGGAGGAGCTACGGCGGTGGATCCTTGCCCGATCCGTAGATGCCCCGCCAGAGAACCTCGTCGCGGGATCCAAGAGCCCATCGCCGGGCCTAGCGGGTCGGATAAGCAACGCCCGAGCCGTGTGGGATCGATGGACGTCCGTCACGTCGTGGAGCGCATGGGCAAGAGCACTCGTCCCGTCCCGGACGGCGGTGTGGCTCTTCCTGGGCAAGAGCGCGAGGCGTGTCGGGCGGAGCGTGGGACGCGTGGCGAGGCGGGCGATGAGCAGGGTACGACCTGCGAGCGTGTAACGTAGGATGGACGTGTTCTAGAGAGAGTCGGACATGCGTATCCACTGCATCCCATCGGTGAGAGGCGACGCTGGCGCTTCCGGGGCTTCGGTCGCATCCCGAGAGACCATGTTGGACGAAATCACATGAGCGGAATCTCGCGTAGTCACGGCAAGTCGCAACCCGCAATTGCGCCGGAGGGTCTCTCCGTCCTGCGCCAGCAATCCGACATTCGACGGGCGTAAAGAAAGATGACATGACCACTATCGCAATTGGGGAGTCTGAGCCGTACGTCGGTGATCCCGGCAGCCGCCCGGCGTACAGGTCAATCGGGAAGGACGGCCGGGTCTTGCGTCCTAGCGCCACAGTATAGGACTCCTACTAGTCCTGGTACCGTCAATCCGTCACCATCAGCGCCCCTTCGAATTAAGAGCTCTTTCAGCGCTGGACCCGTGGGAGACGTCGTCTAGCAAGGACGAGTGATGCTTCTCGGGCTGACTGATACAACATATGTTCTCGAACGTATATTCTCGAACGTATCGCTGGTTGCCGGAGCGGGCATACGTGCTACTCGGTCGAGCGATCTTTTTCACGCCGCGGCGAAATAAAACTCCACCACATGCAATCAACCCAAGCGGGTGAATCAAAGACCTAGGCGTAAATATACAACAGCTAACTTCTGGTTTGATCCTGTTGCACGGGAAGACGCGCCGGCGACGGTAGCAGCGGCGTCGACAGCGGCACGTGCTGCGTTGGTTATGGGCTTTCGGCGTGGTAGTATTCCTCCGATGCTTTTGCGAGACGTTTGCTCGGTTCTGTCCATGATGGTGAGCAGAGAGAAAGCACGGTTTTCGATATATCCCTATTGCAGACTCATCGTCTATGGCATAGTGGTATAAAAGTATACTATGAGTATGAATATTGAGGTGGATGAGGCACACGAGGAGACTATCAGCTAACGAGTTGTAGATGATAACGGTGTGAGGCATTCCCCCCCTTTCGCCCATCAATCCAGCTGGCGTTCTCTATATACTCCCATCAGAACAATAGCGAAAGATTGATGAAGGAACAATGCGGAGAGATGGCGACAAGAATCGGGTCATGACGTGTAATAGGGCATCAATAACAACAAATACTCGGGGCGTCACTCACAGAAGTCCGAATACAAGTACTCATACTCCGTACTCAGCGGGAGTACCGAGTATTGTACTCGGATACAACGGGTATATACTCGTCGTACTCCAAGGTTACTCAGCCCTCGCAATCCTAGAAATTCCTATGGAAGTTCAGCAGAGTATTAGGATTCTGCATCAGTCAGCTAATCGTTCTCATGCCTTACGCCAGTGACCTCGAGCTTTCTATATTTTCGGCCCTGATGCTTGCTGTAAAGAGGTGGGACTTATCTCGTACACTCGGTCCAGCAGAAATTGGGAAGACCACGAAACTACTTGGAGCCAGCCTAAAGAAGCGGAGAAACATAGGTCGTCTCGAGCGACGCGGCAGAGAGGCTTGTAACTCGGACTATACTCGTACTGGAACACGAAACATTCCCCTCATGAGCTCACAGGGGTACACCCTGTCTAGATCCTGCGAGTACGATGAGTGTAATCGGAGTAATACTCTGTTATAGACGAGTATTGTACCCATCCCCAAAGATTCCCAATGACGAATTACGAATACCCGTACTGAGTACTCGGAAAGAGTAAGACTACTCGTAACCCATTTTCAACCCCTATTGTGTATGCTGAGCTGATTGCATCTGTGTTGAACTGGGAACAGGTCTGGAGCGGAGAACGGAGAACAAGTATGTAGAGTCCGTGTTGAAACTCGCAGAATGGAAAATCCGCAGTGATACTCGCCGGCACAGTGCTGGCTCCTATAGCGATGTACTCTCAGATCTGTAGACGTCCTCATTCGTTGGAGGCGAGGATTCTGTCTGGAGTCCTCCTCCGACAGGTGAGTATCCACCGTGATGTCATTCAAGGATTCTGTCTGAAGTCCGCCTCCAACCATCTGTATTCTATGGTGTCTTTTGCGGCTGCAAAACGCTCACATTGGATGACTCATCATACCCCGCCCGACTTCACTTGCCCCAGTACTGGGCGAAAGCTGCTAGCTGCCGTTGATGCGGATGTTTCGATGAGCTGAAGCACACTGGGGTCCTTTCTCTCCACGTAGCAGGCCCATGAATACGACCTTATGAGCCTTAGCCTATGAACCGGGCCTGGGGCACACCGAAACCACGAACTGAGGAATAGGAGCAAGCGCTGCATCTCATGCGTTCTCGTTTCGCCTCGCCAGGCTTGAGAAATGGCATTATCGTAAATTGTGTAAGGCTATGTTCCTGTCCTACCATGATCTGCTTTCTTTATCCAGCTATCTTACGATGACGGCCAGGAGACACATGTCTTAAGGCGGTTCGCCGTCCAGATCCTTCGTCTTCCTCGAGCAGTGCATGGAAACAGCGTATTTACCGTCGGATGGCCATGTCACAGGGCTCTCTTTTGATTGCTCTCCTTTGGCCTGATCTCAGTCTTTGAGGTCTGCACGCTATTTACGCCATAGATATACGTCGTGTGGGCGGAGGACATTAGGGAAAGACTTGGTCTGGACAGTGGTCTACGGGACACCAGGAAGTAGAAGGGTGTGATGCTTCGCATCGACGATGGCCCCTACGGTAGCACGTTCCCTTGCCATGTCCATGTTGTCTTAGACCATACTATGACAATGGCATCATCGGCTTCCTTACAGGCCCTGCGTCTTCCTTTCACACCTCGCCCTCATCGAACACTATATCGTGAGGACTAAGATCTCGGCTGGAGGTATATATACGAGCGGACCACTACCCTCCCCAGCTGCCCTGCAGGTGGTAAGTATCCTTTTCAGTTCTCCAATCCTCTCCCTTCACAACCGTTCCAAGACCCCTCGATGTCCTTTCGAAGAAAAAACTTTCAAGTTTCAACTCTGCCATGGCTCTGCACAGCTCTACGGAGGCTTGACGAGGGACGCCCAGGGTATCCGAGAAGGAGCACAGGAATATGTTGCCAGCCTCTTGTCGGATGAAACGTTCAAGCTTGCAGCAAGCACGACCGACGCGGCGACGATCTACATCCACACCGCGCCGGATCCAAGGCGTGGAGGGGTTTCCGTCTTCGCCTGGTGGTCTCCTGTTGGAGACCCAACGGTGATCGACCCTCCTTCGGTCTGGATCAACCATCTAGACCATTACAGAGACTGTGTCTATGTTCAAGAGAAAGAAAGAGCTCACATAGAAATCCCAGATCTACTGGAGCCCATGCATCGTGCGAGGCTGGAAGTGGAAGCCGGGAGTACCTTTGTTGAAGCCGTACTGAATAGAAATGGGAGAACAAGTCGGCTTTCTACTGTTGAAGTAAGCCTTTCCGAAAGAGAGTGTCATCATGGCCTGATTCATATCAATACAACAGGCCTCAAGTCTGCACTCGCTCATGAGGAAACAACAGTCGACGCTCAGCTTTTTGACCGACAAGATCGATTCTTTAACTCAAAAGATCAAGGATCAGGAGAGTGATCTCAAATCTCTCCAGTCGCGATTGAAGGAGTTTGTACAAGGACAGCCGAGCACCGAATCAGTCGACGCTGAGATGCAACCGCATGGCTGGGAGACATTATGAGTAGCAAGGTCATCTGCGAATCGTCTCGACTCCAAGGATTGCAGAAAGCATGCTCCCCGGTTACAGACATGCTGACTTCGCCAGCTTAGTTTCACTTCACTTCACTTCACTTCACTTCACTTCACTTCACTTCACTTCACTTCACTTCACTTCACTTCACTTATATGGTCTGTGGTATGGATAGCAGATAATCGTTGTACCTAGTTGCAACTTGCAAGCATATTCAACGAATCCAACTAGATGTCATCTGGTAGCCTAATCCTTTCTGTTCGAGTCTACCTTGTTGATTCATCTCCTGAGACTCGAAACCATTCCTCCAGCTTCAACACAAGCCCTATAGATCGTCGTGGGTCACCTGTAACTGTGTTGCGGGGAGCAATCGCCTAGTCCACACACGCCTGAGCTAATGGCCTAGTGCCTCGCTGCGTATGGCACTCCGGTCCGTGTCTCTGTCGCGACGCAACATCCAGCGCCCTTGTCTATTTCGGGTAAAGCAAGAATTAATGTCGTTCCCACCGGGTGGAAATACCCCGTGGCTCCACTTTAACCTTGAAATCAATTCTGAATAGCAAGGTGTAACGATTCTCACGCCATGAGTCATGCTTCGTGGCCAGGAATGATCGACACAAGCACAGGCTCCTACCTTTCATTTGCCTGCAGTTATCTTACAAGAGTAGGCTTCCATGGCTGGCACCTCAGAAGAAGCGCTGAAAGAAGAACGCATCCGGCCACCCGCACGGTTTGCTTCGCGCTCTCGCGTCGCAGCAGAGTCTCAGCCTAGCGCTGCAGGTACATAAGCTGAACTTTACACAGTTCAGCGGGCCTTTTGGCTATACTGTTCCTGGGTTCGTAAGCATTCTGATATACGCCACTCAGTAGCTATGTCATCTCCAAACACTACAACGGAAGAACGAATCTTCGAGTTCCAGCTGCTGCATGGTAGTGTCCAGTTCAACGAATGCCGCGTCGCAAAGGCGGCGCTGCTGGCAAGAGGAGTTAAGCTCTACATTGATCGTGTAGTGTTGCCCGCGACGTCCGGTCCTTCGCCAATTTGGACCGATGGCATGACAATCTACATACACACAGCTGAGAGTGCGAATGGTGACGCAGTCCCAGTCCTTGCTTGGTGGTCCGCGGAAAGAGATCCCACGGTGATCGATAAACGCGTATGGGTGACCCATCTCGACCGTTACGGTTCAGCAGTCGGAAAGCGCACGAGTCGAGATACCTGGCCTGAAAGATGCAAAAGATCGCTGCAAGCTCGATACAGCGACAACGTTCCAGGAGGCCATCTTGAACATGCGAGGAAGAAGTGGTCGATCAGCTCTTTTTTGGTATGTATTCTTCCAACGCAGACTATGCTGCCAGTCGGATAGCATTTGAGGTTTCATTGCAGGATCGGCTGTCAACCATTCAGACACTTGGGCCCATGCAACAGTCAATTCCGGACTCTCTGACCGAGGCGATGAAACAACCAGCAGTCACCAATGAGACTCTCGGTTGGCTGCCAGGGGATCCGTGGAACATCGTTGGCGAAGCCGGATCCAGCCGCGAAGCCGATCCCCCCATGACGGATCAGCGGTCCATCGTGGATTCCTTGATCGAGCGGATTAGCCGACAAGAAGTCGCGTTCGAGGCACTCGAAATGCGATTGAACGATCTGTGTAACCGACTTAGTCCCGCGGGGTCCGGCTTGAGAGTTCCTTCTGCTGATGGCAGTATTTAAGACATCGCCGATGAGCAGTTCCTTCGCTAGGTCGTCCTCTTTCCTTTTCCTCTTTTGCACATGTTTGAAGAATCCGACATCCGTTCATATTTGCACTTCATTTCCATTCAATTCAATTGAATACATCTTTGGATCATTAGCAATCTAGACTACAGTTCTGGTTGTACTTTGTCTTTCGTGTCGATCTTCCACTGACTCAGCGTTGGCGGGTTTCCAGTCAGATAGCAGTAAACACGATTCGTACTATGCCATATACAAACGACCCCCAAACATTCGGCCGTCAGATCGCAAACAGAATTGCAGATGACTCCAAATAGCGATGAAGTCAATCGAGCTCACGACCTCTACTGCCATCACGACCGGCACCTTTGCAAAAGTATGCTGCTTCGGCCGAGACTGATAAGCCAAGATATTTTGGGACAGAGATACGAAGTCTCAAGGTCTTGCATACAATTTAGCCAGAGAAAAGCGCAAAGTGGGGTACAGGGCTACAGGCCCATTGTCCTGATCGCAAATCTACCTTTGCCTTCACAATCCGACATATTTGATACTTCTAGCAGCGTTCCTGACATCATGGTGAACGCCGAACCGCAAATCGACGAAGTGGTTGTCATATTCGTTCAACGTCCTCGACCTGCTCCTCTTCGGCCTAACGTAGCGAAATCCCTAACCGCAACACCGACGGGAATACATACGCCATCGATTGCGGAAGCTTGATGGCCGAGCTGATTGCTTGCGTGCAGAGAATGAGAGCGAATGTGCAGCAGGAGTGAGAAGGACGCGCACTTTTAAATGAAAAATGAGAAGCTGCGACGGCCGAACAGGACATGGAAGGAGAAGAATAGAGAACGGAGACTTCCGAAATGAGCTGGAGGCAATAAGCATACCAAGTAGATTTGATCGCAAGTCTGTGCCCTTTTCGTCTCATTGGTATGCGATTCAAGTATTCCAAGTGAACATTATTGCGGATCCAAACACGCGAATCTCGATCTCAGCCTGATGACAGTAAACCCAAGTCATTGCATCATCTTCCCTTCTTTGTTGCTTCTTCCCCCCATTCTGCTCGGCCAGCAACCATGTCCTCGCCCTGGAAAGCATACTGGGATCGATCCCTCGCCGTCCTCCGCAACAACTCGGCCCGCGGTACGTCCCCCCACCACCGTGGCCTTTGACGTCGGCTCATACCCCTCCTAGTTCTTCGCGCAGAAGCGGATCCCGCCGCACGTCCGCACCTCGTATACGCCATCAATCAGCAAACCAACCTTAAAGATTTCGCAACAGGCTCCGATAAGGATATCGGCGGTCAGACGGAGTGTACGTTGGATGTGGACGAGAACGGGGATGGGAGGTTCTGGGGGGAACTGAGGAGGGAGGTGAGAGGGGAGTGGAGGGGGAAGGTCAGGGGAGGTTATGCTGGGTTTAGGAATAAGGTGAGTACGGGTGATGTGTCGGAGGACTGGAGAACGTAGTTGAGGCTTGGCGGTGCGAGAGTGAGAAGGGGGAGTGTGCGTGAGTGCGGGCAGAGCGTCCTCGAACTCAGAGGAAATTCGCTGTGCGGAACGAGACCGCCGGAACGTAAAAGATCGATGAGCGCAGATGCTCAGAGTCGTGATTCCTTGATGCTCTCGGAGGAAGGCTGAATGATCAAGCACCACGCAATTGATCTCGCGTGTCATTCGTGGACTTCATGGGGGAAGCAGAAGAGCAACGAAACGCCGTAGGACGTTCGAGGACCCTTTGGGCACGGAGATCTTCACTGCTTTCGAACAGGCTCTCTCGAGATCCGAGTACCCGTAGCACGCTGTACATCGCTGCGTCCGGAAGCGAGATGTGATCCGGAAGCGATCTCGCGGGACGATCCGCACGGCGCCGTAGGACGTTCCGAGTACGCTCGTTGGTCGGGATGAAAGACGGCAAGAAGAGATGTGGTCCTCTGTGTCACAGGTCTTGTGGAGAACGGGACGTTTAGAACGCATCGTTTGGGAGTGCGTGGCGGGATATTGCGCCAGTCGCACGGCCGACGAGTCGCGCGAGAAGGCGACGGCGTCGCCGAGGGAACGACGGGCGGCGGTATAAACAAGGAGACTGTAACGCAAGGACGCAAGTCGGGCCAACAGTCGCTACGGCGAGGCAGGTCCGGTTTGATCGGTCGGTGTTAGAGGCGGATTTGTTCAGGTAGCAGGTCGGCTAGTCAACAGTGTGCGGGTTGCGGATGAGCAGCGATGCACCGGGTGCGAGGAATATCGGTCTTTGCGAGCGAGCAACGCGGTGCCGCATCTGCTGCTGCGAATCCCCGGGATCCATCGGCAACACAGGGATGGTATTCCTGAAGCAGGAGCCCTGGCATATATCACAACCAAGGATGACCTTCCGCCAATGTCGTTGTCGCAGGGCGCGTATTGGCGAATCTTGGCCCATGATCTTGACGTGCCTGCATAATGCCGAGGAATCGCGGAGTCGTTACCTGAACGTCAGCTGAATAATCGCCTTCCCTCAGGCCCTGCCCTCGCTCTTCGGAACGCTGCACCACGATCTCTCACTCTACACGCATCTGGCGCTCACCGTCCGGCCATCGGGAGAACCTCAAACGTGGCGTCATTGGTTTGTCAACATTCAGACGGACGGCCCTGTTCGGTGAGTTGTTCCGTTGCTTGGAGAAGGCTCGTTGCTGACCCTTCGTAGCTCGGACCTCTTTCAACATCGACTGCCGCTTCCCTCGCCGTCCAACACCGCGGCCGCCAATAAATGGCAAACGATCCACATCCCGCTCTCCTCGTTCGTCCTGACCAACTCGGGCGCGCTCTCTGAGACGCAAATCACGATGCTCAAGAACAAGGTTCGCACTGTTGGATTCTCAATCCTCGGATCGGAGCGGGTGCAGGAGAGCGTCGCGACGACCGTGGATGAGGGCCTGGAGGGCGGGGATGTGGCGAGGGATCTGGGGCCGGGCGTTGAGGGCAAGTTTGAGTTGGGGATCAGGAAGGTCGAGGCGGTCAGGAGGGACGAGGATGAGCTGTAGGCGTGATGTTTGATGCATGAATGTGTGATCGAGGGGGGGAAGCTCCGTGCTTGTGAACGGGATTGAATGTCGCCTTAGTTCGCTGCCGCTGGCGAAGAAGAGATGCCCTGGCGGAGACTGGCAAGCGATCGATGGGTATCCCAATACATGAATGAGCATACAACCAGTCCTTCCTTCCCCATCTATACACAGTCCATCTATCACCATCTACGTCCACCAACTTCACTTATCCCTTCATCACTTCTGTCCGCCGGCGTGACCCATTCCTCACGAAACATACCGATACGCCATCCACGCAACGTAAAGCGCCAACAAGCCCAACCATTGCCACGTAACGATGCTCGTACGTTTCTCTGGTACGAATTGACGGCGTGCGGGTGCCGTCTCTGCCGGTGCCGAGGACGAAGGAGCAGCATCCGGGCGAAGAGCGGAGAAGATGTGTGTGGAGAGGTGGAACGATTCGATCGCTTCATCCACGAGGGCGCCTGTTCCTCGTCGTCAACTACGTGTTCAAGTGTCATGGGGATAGGGGACGTACGTTTCAAGTCCTCCGCACCATCCGCTGTTCCAGAGTCCAAGACGGAACGGAACCAATCCTTGATATCTGCCATTCGCTGTTTCCGCTCGTACATTGACGGCTGGACCACGTGTCCTTCAGCGCTCGGAGGACGATCGGACGAGTCGAAGATGTCGAATTCGTAGAATTGGGTGCCATCTTGGGCGTGTTCTGGTGCAGTGTCTGAGGTGTTTGGTGGGTCGAGAGTGTAGACCCGACGAATGCGGGACCGGACGATCTGGCCGCCGGAGAGGTCGCCGAGGTAACGGACGTACGCGTGCGCGAGGAGGAGGGCGGGGCGGGTCGCGCTGATTTCGGTCAGGTGGGATGCGAATTGGGTGATGGCGTCTGGCGGAGAGGTGAAGAGCGGTTCGAGGAATGACGGGACGGGGAAGGGAGGTGTTGGTATGATGGCTGCGGACGTGGATGGTAGGAGAGCGGTGTCTCGTGCGTCGACCGTCCATTCTGAGGCGGGTTTGAGAGAGACGAGGTACGCCACGTCTTGTGCCAACGCTTCACTTCGACTCAACATCCGTCCTTTCCCACCTCGCTGCTCGTTCCACAGCGACCCCAGCACATCCTTCTCCGCTTCGCCGTCTGTCGAGGTAGCGTGCCGTCCGATTTCGCGTTCCAACACCGTATACACGATCCACAGCGAGGCAAGGTACCGCACATATTCACGAAAGGGAAGAGTCCCGCCGGCGAGTGCGATAGCTCCGGGCGAGTGTTCGGCTTGCGTGTGCGCGATCTTGGTGCTTTCCCGAAGGAGGGTCGATAAAGGGAGGGAAAGATCGAGATCCGGCGCGTTTGAGGGAGTGGCGCGACCCGAGTCTGGGGACGTCTTGTTCGTCAGCGGACGGAGCTCGGGCGGGAGGACGATGGAGGGCGTGACGACCGTCGAGGTGCCAGGCGTGGGCGTTCCGGTTGAGGTTGACAGATCCGGGGGCGAGGGCTGAATCGTGAAACGGTCAGCACGGAAACATCAGGGAGACAGCGAGTGCTTACCATCGGGACGTGCATGTTGCGACTTGCCATCTTGTGAGTGTGAGGTATGAGACGATATGAATACAGCGATGAACACCTATGAATCGATGAACAAGGAGAAGAGAAGACAAGAGCCGCCTCTGTGCTCGTTCGATCGCCCCTAAACGCGCCGAAAACCCGAGAAAACGCGAAAGCGATGGCGTGCGCGCTAGAGGAAGCTTGGCGCGAGGGTTATCAGATATGATAAGGCCGTAGCTAAAGGCAGAGTGAATGATGAGTGTATAGCAACACTAGTAACTATAAGCCGCGACAGATGACTGCTCGCCCGCCCGCTTGTCCTCTCCCATACCCTCGGAAAACTGATAAATCGGTTACGCACCTGGAAAGGACTAGACATTCTCGTCCTTGCTGGACTTAGCGGTCTGCGCGGAGGTTACGCTGCAAGCGGTAGCTCCGTGCTAACGCTAGGATCCTCCGCCGCCGCCGCTTCCTGGAACCACATAGCCTTGGCAAGGCGCGTGTTCAGTCCTGACGATGAGCACTTTTGCGGAGGTATGTGCCTAAGCGAGAACGGAAAGAAAGGGAAAGTCGAGAACCCTGTAGCGGCCGGCGCGTATCAGGCTCCTCCAGGCCCTAGCCGTACCATATCTGAAGAATTGTTGTTATGGGATCAGCTAACTTATAATTTTCGGTCTCGCTTCAGCAGCAACACCTGTTGTACTTATATCGCTAATTGTCTCTCAACTGTTTTGTTGTACGACGTAAACAGCCCGTAGCAAATATAGAATCCACATAAACGCCAATAAACAGTGCCAAATCCTGCTGTGACCACCTGAAACCTGCAAAAAGGAGGACTATCATCGAGCCAGGTTGAACTTAGCCATCTTCATCAAAATGTCACCTATGACGTCAAACGCGATTGTAGCGAAGCATATCATCGCCACTGCTCCGCTTTTGCCACTGTTGCGCTTTTGGCATTTCTCCGCTTTCGCCACTGCTCTAGCACGGCCACGCCTGTAGCGCTCTAAGCACAAGTCAGTCATTCAGCCGCCGAAGTGTACAATGCCCGAGTCGTACCATGCCCGAATATCGCAAAGCCCGAATAGTGCAAAGCCCGAATAGTGCAAAGCCCGAATAGTGCAAAGCCCGAATAGTGCAAAGCCCGAAAGGGACCATGCTCCAGAGGAACAATGTCCGAGACGAACCATGCCGGACATGTGCAAAGCCGGACATGAACAATGCCTGACTTGTACGATGCCCGATCAAAGCAGGCAGAAGGCCCACAGGGAGACACTTCCCTAGGAGAACGGTGGCGACGCCACTGAAACCGTTGTAGCTCTCGAACATGTAAGTCTTATATAAGGCGGCCTCTCAAAGCTCATACCGCCACTGGTTTGACGCAAAGTGTGCTGCTCAGTCATTGCTGCATCATCGCAAAAAATCTTCAAGGCCTAGCTAACCTCGACAGTCAGTGCTAATGAGCAATCAGGGCATAGTCGCTATGACAGGTGAGCTTCACATATTAGCTGTGTAGAACCGTGGAACATCGCGTTATAGAGTCAGCCCCTTGACTCTTGTCATCAATACAAGTAGCTGTGATCCGATTATAGCTAAGGGACCTACGAGGACCCAAGTGAAAATCAGATAGGGGATAGGCTTTAACAGTTGTTCCATGATGCGCGATCGCTATTCGTGGAAGATTCAGCAAACCTGGATTTGAGTTTAGCCAATCGATATATTGCATCGGTCCAGCCAGGGTTAGGGGTTAGGGGTTAGGGGTTAGGGGTTAGGGGGTTATGGGGTTCTGGGGTGCATGGATCCTACATATACAACAAGTAAAGGGAGACGATTTCGAATCCGTAAAGAAAATTTAAGGAAAAGTGAAAATTGGAGAAACATAGGAAATTCCAAGTCTGGTGTGACTTTTTACCTCTACTACTGACCTCCTCCACTCAGATACTGCTAATCCCATTATGCTAGGCGTTGAGGCCTTAGAGCACAAACGTTTTGGTCCTAGCTCGAAGCAGAACCAAGGACAACTGGTTACACAAATACTTGAAGGCGGATGTCGACATCGCGTCTTGCCATGTCTTCAGGCACTTTGTCGTTGCCGCTTCCATCATTCCGCCGACGGTGAACACCAGTGGACTGAAGGGCACCGTGTTGGCCGGTAGTCGATTGACCTTCTTCGCAGCGACGGCATTCAGGAACTTGGTGATGAGAGCGTGACTCTTTTCTGCTGGCGAAGTTG
>BCHV01000008.1:925856-1048383 GCA_001599735.1 Naganishia albida | reverse complement strand
AGCCATCGCGTCGTCTCTCAACCGGATTCAAGGCGTGCGTGTCGAGGCGGAACCCAGCATCGGCGCCACCAACCGACGCAACGACATTCGGGTAACCGGCTCGAACGACTCAGGACTCTCCAACCACGAGTACGACGTCACTATCGTCTCGCTGTTCACCCGGGACTCAAACGAGACTCGACYTCTGCCGTCATTACAACCAACTTCACCTGCAGAAAAGAGTCACGCCTTGATCACGAAATTCCTGAACGCCGTCGCTCTAAAGAAGGTCAACCGACTTCCGGCCAACAACGTCCCATTCAGTCCACTCGTGTTTACCGTYGGGGGAATGATGGAGGCGGCAACAACAAAGTGTCTCAAGACATGGCAAGACGCGATGTCGGCATCCGCCTTCAAGTCTTTATGCAACCAGTTGTCCTTGGTTCTGCTTCGAGCAAGGACCAAAACGTTTGTGCTCTAAGGCCTCAACGCCGTGCACACTGGGATTAGCAGTGTCTGTGAGGAGAAAGGTTATTAGTAGAGGTAAAAAGTTACACCAGACTTGGAATTTCCTATAGTCTGTAGTTTCCCCAATTTTCACTTTTCCTTAGATTTTCTTTGCGGACTCGAAATCGTCTCCCTTTACTTGTTGTATATGTAGAATCCATGCACCCCAGAACCCCATAACCCCTAACCCCTAACCCCTAACCCCCTAACCCTAACCCTAGGATCCATGCACCCCAGAACCCCATAACCCCTAACCCCTAACCCCTAGATATAGTAATCCAGGAGGCAGTCTGCCCTGGTCTGAACTGTATGCGCGATGTCAGGATATCGGGAGATATTCGGATATCGCGAAGTTGAAATTCAGATATCTGGAGATACGTAAAGATCGCAAGGTTGATAGCTGGATATCTACAGTTATCTAGATATCGGCAAGGCGATATTCGAGACTTTGGCTAGTATTCGTATATTTGCAAGAGAATGTGATAATTGGCAGATGTTCAGGAATCGGTAAGTCCAACATGTACACAAAGACCAGCTTCATTGTGGTGTCGTAGCAAGTTCAGAGTTCATGTAGCATCATCCTCTGTACTAAACATACAACTGAAAGTTGAACTACAGAGGGACTAAGCTATACAGAGTCACGCATTTAGAGGCGGGTTCAGCTTTCTACAGGGGATGAGGGGGGGTACTCATTAACCATGAGTACTATATGGCGGGTCCTCCGATGGATTTGGAGGTCTGATTGAGAACACTGGCAATGTGCTGCTCGTATTCCCCTTCGATGCAACTATACCCCTCGGCGAGAAGACTTAGGCAATGGTCAAGGGGCCCTGCTATGCGGCTGCCCCGATCCAAAACAACCCAAGTCTCGTTCTCGTAGGCTGAGAGTACGAGATCAGACAATCCCGAGCCACCGTCAGCCTTTACGGTCACTGTCCCGTCTTCTTGCTTCCAGAATTTGATATTTTTGGGGGCCTCTGCGTGCTTGGAGATTTCTAACGAGTACGCGACAGTGGGGTCGTCGTAGTTCTTCGGAAAGTCCAATGCGACGCAAATTCGTAGAGGTATGAATGCCCTAAAGACTGCGGCGATGTTTCCCAGGCTTTCTTTCCACATTGCTCGTTCGTCGGGAAGAAATGTCGGTACAGAATCCAAGGTGATGCTAGATGCTGCAAGTGAAATTCGCTGAAGCTTGCAGCACAAGTCTTCATCTCGAAGATCGACATTCGGTCCCGCGCATTCTGCCCCAATATCCTCTATCGCTGTGGCGAGGTTGCGAAGAGCGGATACAGTCGTACTCCAGTCTGTACTTCCCTCAACGGCTGGGGTGGGCTCGGCCATTGTTGCAATAACTTGGATTTGCCCATGATAGTTGTTGCTATTGATGAAATGTGCGATGTCGGAGGGATGAATCACGTCCTTCCCTAAGTCGTTCCGGAAGAAAAAATGTTCCTCCATCATGTACACGCCTCGTTAAGGGCAGTATTTTTGAGGTCCAGTCTGCGACTTATATACCGGGACGTGGAAGAATGTCGCTGTGCTTAAGATCGATCATCAAGGAGTCCGAGTAAAAGGAATACCGGGTTTCAAGGGGTACAAAAGACCTCCGGACAAAAGCGTCCCATTGACAGTGGAGGCGGTTATCGACTTGCAAAATGCAGGGCGGGACTGACCAGGGAAGGAGATGCCGGAGCATGTCGGGGAGACAAAGCCTGGGAACAAACGATGATGCCAGTAGACCGAATCTGGGCGTAGTGATATCTCAGACCGGTCTGAGTCATCTGGAGGGCACCGAAGCGTCAGCTGGACCAAGTGAAATGCGTGAGCCGAACATCTGCGCCCTATCTCAGACATCGGCTGAAGTAAGATCTCACCATGCCGACATCCGAGACCGATATGGTTCTCGTGACAATACTTCCGCTTTCTTCTATGGTTGTGCTTGACGTATCGATCACGACATTAAGGACTCCATTGTCGCCCTTCAGCTGGCCTCCTTTTACACCACCAGATCAATGCCGTGACTATGGCGGCATCGCACGGCGCAAGCCAAGGAGGTAAACACTTCACGCTCGAGGCAGCAAAGGGGAGGGTACAGGCCCTAGTAAACCGATTTGGCCCAAACGGTTCCTGATTACCCACCAAGCAAGCACAGGTGGACTTCATCGCAAGATTTGCAGAAGCATAGCCCTGAGTTATCCCTCCTCCCTGCTGGCCTGGAAACTGTTATCTTTCTCCAGCGGAGCTCAAACCGCCCCTAAACAAGCTGAATGTCGACTTGGCTGAGTATGAACATCCGGGAACAGGCGAGGGTGTATGAGAGCTGATGTAGGGAATATGAATGTGGCGGGGCGATGGTCTATCTTTGTAAGGTACCTAGTACTGGGGCAGTTGGGCTGGCTCTGGCCTGAGCCTTACGTGATCAATGACCAGCCAGATGACTCGATGTAGCTGGATGTGTCGGTAATATGCCACCCACGGGAGAGTTAACTGACTATCGACGCTGATGTCTTTGAGTTGTGAAGGGACAAGTGGCACTGATACAGCTACTTGGTAGCCACAATGCAGATGGGTAGACAGGGAAGCAGTGCCCACGTATATGTTGTCTACGACGAGTGGTTACGAGGTAGAAGGCGTTGGTAAAGGCAAAGCAATGCTGAGCCAGTGACGCAAGTTGTATTCTGGTAAACCGTCATACAATAAGGCATGGGCTTGTCCCCTCTGTATAGACACGTGAGCTTTGGGTGTGTCATGAACGGCATCTAGCTGTCCGCGTTACTGGTTTATTCTATAGTCTAGCGTGGACTTCTACCATCAATCTCCGCTCTCAATGATCTCGTTACGTCTCGTATTCGTCTCGCTATCGCCGTTGCAGAAATTCGTACTCTACCAGCCAACTCTCTTCTCCTTGTTCGGCCAACACCGCTCACGCCCTCAGATCGCCTCGCACCCCCTCGCACCCACTCGCGGCCCTGCATGGGATGCGGTGCGATGGGGTAATCCTCCCCACACTGTGATGAGGCTCAGCTCACTGCGGTCAGGCTCAGCTCACTGCGGTGAAGCTCAGCTCACTGCAGTGAGGCTCAGCGCACCTTCGACTCGCTTACAACTCTCGGGGAAACCTTTATTCGCCACTATAATCTGTTGAGTATGTATACGTAGCTTTCCTCCCCTTTTGCCACTCTTGTACTATCTTACTGAGGGCAAGATCATAGGTCAATATCAGTATACGATCACTATCACTACTGATCAAGATTATTGATTCCTGGGAGTTGGTATTGACGCTCTTCAACTGCTTGTTGAGTCTTTCCCCCGCGTAACACCACTGACCGTTGACTGAACCGTAGTCGCGCAGATTCTGTGGGACATGCGTCAACTGGTGAAAATTGGAACAGCCCATGGTTGCCGGATAGAGGGCGGAGATCCGTTCAAGGCACTCCACAATGGGGGATTCGGCTGTCGAGATTTGAACTTCGCCGATCACCGGGCGAACGATCAGGTTGTGCAACTCGCAAAGGAGCATGATCGCCCGAAGCTGTTCCGGGATCATCTTGGGGTTGAGCGTTCGAGCTCTCAATCCACGCATCGCTCCCTTTCGCTTGCTGGCGGTACCGTGATAGGCGAAAAGTATCGGAAACGCAAGCGGTGCGTACGCAGAGGTGAAAGTGTTGAATTGCGCGGACGTGCCACTTGTAAGAGACTAGCTACGTTGTATATCAATAGAATAGCGATGCGACTATCGAACAATGTATACAGAGCGAGTTCTTGAGTGGGTCCGTCAACTGATGTCATACTTGCGATGATATCGAATGTAGCTAGTGGATGGAGGCTGGGTGACTAGGCAAGGGCGCTTAATATAGGGGATAGGCAGATGAAAGGGATAGGAGGGAGGAAGGGATATGGAAGAATAGGAGGTGTAACCAAGCGTGTTTCATAAAGGCATAGGGCGAGAATGGTTACAACTTGGCTAGCTATATATACCTGTTCGGCTCCCAGGGCGGTGGCGTATCTACCTAGGGATCACAGAGGAACACAAACACACGTGTTCCGATACATATCACGTGCCTGAACACAACACAATGTGTTGTGTTTTCCACACACAAAGGTTTGTGTTTTCGTCAAGCGCAACAAACACAAGTTGTCATATCACACATACTTTGGGGGTATCCTAGTACAGCTGAGTCGGAACACTAGAGAGGCATACTGGAAGCGTAGGCGAAACTGTTTCTGGTGATTTGTTGTTTTCGACTAGATTACAACAAAAAGCGCAACTAGATAGAGGAAGACGGAGTCGAAGAGGGGGAACAGGAGGTGGTCGCGACTGAGTGTGAAGGTGAATTAGTAAGGTGATATGCAAGGCTGTTGCAAAGATGCGACGTGGTATATGCTTGACTACTCACCTCTCAGCGTACACTCCAGACCTTCCAAGCTTTAAGGCTGTGCCCTAACTGTAGCAGCAGTGGCGAACGCACGCACAGCGAGGAGAGGTCGCGCTCTAGATTCGAAAACAGAATCAGCAACGCCTTGCACTTTCGAAGATACAGCCATACTCACACTGATGGTTCCCCTGTGTCGTGGTCCCCTTCCCCCTTGGGCGGATCTCGTCGGGCTGGGGTGACTGAGAGTGCAAAGTTCAAGTGGTAAGCCAGATGATTCCTAGGCACGGAAACTCATACGTACCACGGCAGGAGCGGACGCACGAGGGCAACCAAAGACGAGAAGGACATCCGGAAGCTTGCGGATGAGAGAAGGCACAAATGGGATGGATATGAGCACAGATCCAAGGGTCAGGGTGTTCAGACCACTGATATCCGCGCTCGCCAGACCGCCATTGAAGGACTGTCTTCGATCGACACACGACCAGCACGTGCAACATTCCATTGGGACACGCCGAGGGCAAATCCACTTAGAGCGGATGACGAATGTATGGAGATTGATAGTTTCCGTAGTGTCAAGAACTATCTACGGATTCAGCGACTCGAAACCGCTGCGAAAGATCTCCATTCCATTATCGGCTGAGGGGCACATGACGCAGAGGACTCCCAGCAATACACGCGGACAGTGAGCTATGCCTTGTAATGCTGGAAAGAGTAAACAGTCGATGGGATACGACTCATTCTTCTGAGAACTATTTGTCTGTCTGCGCCTGCGGGCCTGACCTGAAGTTCGACAGGAGGCAAAAACTGGCAACAGCGTTGTCACTATGTTTGCGATTGAGTACGATGGGTCAGCTTTGGGCAAAGCTTCGGACTGGCTACCAGCGACTGGTGCTCTTCATCTACCCACGTCATCCGTCAAGATGTCAGCAACCCGTGGATGGAGGCATGCTCTTTGAAAAAGCTTGGCCAGCGATCCGGCGAGTGCAGCAAGTCCCGACGTTGCAGGTCTGCGCGAGGGAGGGAGTTAGGATACGTCCCTGTACATTTATATGATTTTCTTCCTGGGTGAGAGGTTGAACAAGCGAACAACAAGAATCACTGCTTCTATGCATCTCTGACACTCACTTCTCGGCCAGCTGGCTTCCGCGCCGCAAAGATAGCAGACATTCTCGAGCCTAACCGAATATAGATTCGACATTGAGTCAGCGCATCACGCATCAGCGGGATATCCCCTGTGTACTGCGGTGACTCAACGTTGTGGCCCCTCGCTGATGCTTCGAGAGTCATTCCGATATACGGGTACGGGATCTGATTGCGAGAAGGACATGGGCGTCTGACTCAGCGAGAGTACGGGACCGAGTTGTGTGAGTCGTTAGGTAAGCTATATGCACTTGAACGCTTTCCTCCCGCCTATCCTACCGGATTCACCACTGGATCCGCAACGAAGACGTGGCTGTAGAATTTGTTGTACTTCCATTTTCACAGCGAAAGCACATCAGCATGGAGCCATGGACAACAAGAAGAAGCCACCCAAACAGAAGGAACCCGCGGCCGACAAATCGAAGGAGCGGAATGGCAATGATGCGGCTTTGCGTGCGGAAAAGGCACTCGCCGAGGCTAATCCACATGCCAATTTGCCGAAAGCGCGAATCGCCATTGCCACGGAGTACTGGATCGAAACATCGGTGTACCCTGTTCATACTGGCGAAAACCTTATTGATGGTCAGTTTTGTGCTGAATTCGATCCTGACAGTGGGGGTGTTTGATGGCCTTCTGTGTTCCGGCCAGATTTCCCGTTTATTTGGAATGTCAGATGGGGACGATGCGGCAAGAGCTTCTTGGATGGCAAGCTCAGCAATTGCGATCTTGCGCTTACAACTTTCATCCGGATCGGTTCCGAAACGGAAGGAGTAGACCGGATCCCCTTTCTTTTTGCAGACAAAACGGCAACTCAGGAGGGATTGGGCGTGGTGCACCCTGATGACTTTGATTTGGATACTGTTCTACGAGTGCTGGGCGAGGACTTTCCTGGAATGTCTATGGTATGTCTTGCGCAGTTCGAGGAACAGTCTCATGATTCCCCTCAGATAATCATTCCCTCAATCGCAAGTTCGTCGAACTGGGGCTATGGCAAACGTACATGAAGGAAGGAAAACTCCCCGCGGAGTTCGTGCCGAAACCGGTGATCAGCTTTCAACAAACGATTCTCAACATGGCATGCCTCGCAATTTCCGGAACAGCCTCGGCCGACATGATCCAGGTGCCGTTCATGCAACGAGAGTGCGACCCCGTCTACCGCTTTCCAGAAGGACTCGAACACGACAGAAACCCGCCAGCGAGTCTCTATGTCTTGAGCGCCAAGGCTGGAGCCTTCACCGTGAGCCTGCGTGATCAGACCCTTTGAGCGATGCCTAACCCTTCGTTGCAGCCCTTCCATGTTGACTCCTCGGCCGAAGTCCACTGGATCACGGTCGTCAGTGGGGAGAAGTGGGTGTACTTGCTACCTCCCACGGAGCACAACCTGAAGCAGTACAAGAAAGGTAAGTCGCGAGTCTTCGAGCCTTGACATGCATATTGACAATTACTGGTGTATCTTGCAGCCGAAGGGAATGCTACCAGGGGCGATCTTTTGTGGCTAGCCGACAACTGCCCAAAGACGCCTGTGGCAAGTATTGTGTCAAAGGACGGTCAAAGCCTGTGAGTAGACGCGCTCGTCTCAGACAGTTCGCTCTAAACATGCTGATCACTGGATCCGGCAGACTGTTCCCTTCCCACTATATTCACGCTGTCTTGCTGTTCCGGAGTGGTGGAGCAACGATCAACAGCTCAATCAACTCGGCAGGACCGCAGGACTCGACGACAGGGGCGGCCGCCGCGCGTATGAAATGATCGAACGCGGGGGCACCCGCATAGACCAGCAACAAAAGCAACCCTTTCAGCTATTCGTCATCCAGACGACAGGAGAATTCACCTTTTCGTCCAGATGAAGCGCCATGGCTCGACGTCGCCAGAACCCATTCTCCTTTGGCGGGTTCCAATTCGATGATCCGGAACACGCCCGTCGCCTCCTGGAAGAACTCGGCCTGGGGGACCATCTGCCGACAGCTGATGGGGGAACGGATGAGGAGGAGGAAGTCACGCCTGTGCCTGGATTCGGTGAGCGTGTGCGGCGTCCGTACGCAGCCGCCGGTGGAACGGAGGAGATCGTCTCGCCTCCAGTCGGAGGCCGGAATGCGGCGCCAACTCAGGATCAGCCGAATCGAAGCTCTCGAGCCCAGCAACCTTGCGCTGACCGGTCCGCCAACGGTTCTGCACATGTTGTGCGTCAAGACGATCCCCTCCTTGACGCCATCATCGAATCATCGAAAGCGCAGGTCGAATCGATGAGCGCCGAGATCTTTGAATGGAAAGCCAAGGTGGACGCGCGAGATGCGGAAATTGCGTCGTTGAAGGAGATGAATCGGCAGCTACAAGGCGAAAAGGAGGTGCTTGAGAGGCAAATTGCAGCCGTGCGAAAGATTGTGGGCTCGGGTTCGGAGCAGGAAAAGTTGAAGGAAAATGGTGGGAGGCCGGGCAAGGAGAACGCGGTGTCATCAGTGCCAACCGCTCAGGAAGGATCAGCCGTATCAAAGTCCGCCGCGCAATCCACAGCAAAACCGCAACCCGGTGCTCCGAAATCCGACGACGGATTCCTGAAACCCGCTCGACGAGGTGGACACCGTTACCGAGGTTCGCGCAAGCCAAACGCGCAATCGCAACGCCCGGCGGAACAATCCCGGCCACCCCGTCCTCGTCGCGCAAGAACCATCTTCGACCTCTCGAAAGAGCTGATCGACTCGATCGTCGACTACCTCTGCCCCGCTCCGAATCCGAAACAACGTCTCGAACCCGTCCACGAAACGAGCAGACTCTTCGACAGAGTGTGGAACAAGGATCTCGAGAATTGGTCGTGGACGTGTACTCGGTTCAGTCGGATTCTGCGGTCGAACTATTGGTGGAAGGTTGTGAAGTTTGACGATGAGGATGCGATGGCATGGCATGAAAAGGCGGAGCAGATATCCGCGAAGAACCGGGCTTTCGTCAAGTGAGTTCCCCTTCAGCACGCTGATGACTTCGTGCTGAAGCGCTGTCAGAGCAATCGAATTCGTCCGGTCGGAACCGGAGAGGTCGTTCGAGATCTCGACCGAGCGAGACGACTACGACGACTACGCAAGAATGTTCCCAAACCTACGCGCGATCCGGCATCACGGCCAAATCAAGCTCCTCCGCGTTCTCAACAAGCCGTCAGATTGGAACTACGATCATCCGCTAGACGTCGTCGACATGTTGCACACCACCAGTCTCGTCGGCGACAATGACCTGAAGCTCAACTCGAAGCCCGCACCACTCGACACCCTTATCCTGCGAGACGGTACAGCTGTGCCATCTGATATGGTCTATGCGGACCTCACGCCATACCGCCGCGAGAAACCCAGCGCAGTTTGGTTGACGTATGCCCTGCGTCACTTTGTCGGGATCGAAAACCTTGTCTTGCACTTGCGGCTCAAGGACGAATCGAGCGCTCAAGTCGCTGCACAGGAGAAAACGCCGCTACGGATACTACGGAAGGAGGAATGGCCGGCGTTGAAGACGGTAGAATTTCGGTTCGCGATGCCATACGCATATGGCAGTCGAGATATTTGCATGCTGGTAAGTTTGCGGGGAGCGTCGTTGACCATTGACTAATCCGCTTGCTCAGAATGGATTCCAAGATCTGTTCAAGCGCTTTTCGCCAAACATCGAAAAGGTGTCGTTTGTGGTCACGCTCGAGAATCCCAAAACGACCAAAGGCAAAGTCGCCTACTTCCGTCGTCAACATCGGCCGGCCCACCTGACTTACTGGGGAATTGTCAAGAACCACTACATACCATCAGTCGATCGATTAGAAAAGTTTGTCGTTCGTCTCGCAAAGGATCTTCCCCACTTGACTGCGTTCGCTTTCCGCGTGGAAGACGACAAGGTAGATCCGGCGCCGTTGGTTCAGTACAATGCGACGGTCGAAAGAAAAGAGGGAAGCCTGCCCAGCATCAAGAAGCAGTACGCGCATAGGATGCCAAAGGGGTATCCGGATTTGCCAAACTTCTGGGAGGGACATAGTCCTGAGATCTTGTGGGCTTTGGGGCATTAACGGTGTATGCGCCTTCCATTTCCGATGCATCTCTGATGTTCCGATTGTCAAAGGGAGGGCGGTAAGACGAACGGCTCATTTCGTAAAGACAATACGTCGCATCGGTACGCAGGTTGCCTTGAAGGCCTATTGTAAAGTCCAGGCTAGCAAGAAGTGCAAAGGAACGATAACCCACTGTATTATAATGAGCCGGAGAGGTTTCTATTTGCTGTTACAACCTTGTCTATGTCGCAAATCCATACAAGTGTTCGTCAGACCTCGCTCCCTGTCCCGTCAGACGCCCCCGTCCGCGACCCGAAGCCCGCCTACTTTCTCTCCCCTGACCCGCTCCTCTTCCGCAAGCGCCTTGGCAAACGCCGAATGCTGTCTGATTTTGGGCCCGTAGAAGAACGCGATGAATGGGATAACCGCCAGAATCGTGGCGAGGCATCCGAATAGCGTCGTGCCCCACCTCGGCGTCAAGTTGTTATACAGCTGACGGGTAAACAGCGAGAATCCACCAGCGACCATGTTGCGCAGGAATGATTGGCCTTCAAGTCAAAGATGTTTGTCAGCGACCTGCATACGGCGTCAACCGCTGTCGCCTTACCCGCTAAAGCTGATGATGCGTAGATTGTATACGAGTCCGCCAGGAAATTGAACACCCCGAGGCTGCAAGCTCCGGTCAGCTTTGGGCGCCAAGAGGCGGACGTCTAGCTTACTAGATGGAGAAGATCCCAAAGACGCAGATGGTGATCCCGATGCACGGCGCGATGTATGTTATATGCGGGAAGGCTGGGCAGCAGGTCAGCGTAGATCCACGGGGTTCCCTCGGGGCACTTACAGGTCCATGCATAGATGAAGCACCCCATCGCGAACAGTATCCCTCCTATCATGGCGGCATACAGCCGAGCTTCAGGTCCTCGTGTCGCAACGTTCTTCCGGTAGAGATATTCTTGATGGTAGTTCGCCAAAAAGGACAGCGTCGTCCCGATGCTAGCAGCGGGTCAGCATCCTCCCAACCCGTCTTTCCAGAGTACTCACACCAGCGCGAGATACACCAGACCTGTCCGACCGGTGTCAAAGCCGTAGAGGCCTTTGAATATGGTCGGTATGCTCAACGTCAGGGCATAGAACGTCCCCCATGCTAGCGATGCGTATGTCGAGAAGAAGAAGACTATAGGCTCAGTCATGAGGAGCCCTTGGATAGCGGATTAGCAGCTGCCAGGAGACTCGTACGGCATCAGGATACTCACAGATCGGACGGAGAGAGCTGACTTTGATCAGGTCGATGAGTTTCGGCTTGTTAACCTCGGAGCGGGCGAGATATTGGCCTTCGTCGTCAGCGGCGGCCTTTCGTTTCTTGGCTGCTTGCGCACGGAGGATGACGCCTTCCCTGCGCGCGGTCGAAAGTTTGGTCAGACCATGGAACAGCGGGAAGCATGGCAGGCTTACCTCGTTTCTGGGATCATCAAGATGAACGGCAGACATGCGCCGAACCAGATTACTTGTATCCACTGGATCCAGCGCCATTCAAGGGACGGCTTGGCCTCCACCCACGACATGGCGAGCGGCGCGACACCTGACGACGTCGGGCGTCAATGGGCGTCAAAGGAAAGGGATGGGCGACTTACTGTTACCAAGGAAACAGACGAGGGAGAGAAGCGACATCTTTGTTCCTCGTTCCGATGTGACCCAGAGATCGGACAATGTTCCGCCCACGACGGACGATCCGGTCGAGCCCATTCCGCCTTGAAGGAACCGAAAGGCGAGGAGCATTCTCATATTGCGAGCTCTGCGAGACGTCAGCCAAGCATCCGACGAGGGAACAAAGTACTCACTTGATGATCGGAAAGAAGAACAACCAGTAAAGCAACCCCGTCACCACGTACAACGGCTTCCTCCCCAGATCCTCACTGACCCCGCTCAACACCAACGGGAAGATCGCAAACCCCCAAACATAAAGCCCGAACCCTGCGCTGGTCCTCAACGCCGTCCCTCCCAAATCGCGCTGCAGACTGCCGGCGCCGATAGCGTACGCGCCCGTGTTCCAGTTCGTGGCGATGGAGAACGTGAATCCGATCCAGGTGATGATCCATTTCCGACGGCGGGAAAAGGAGAGCGGGTCGCGCGGCGAGTTGGCGGTAAAGTCGACCTGTAAACAGGTCAGCGACGGTCACGATCTGACACCGGGTGCGTACCCATATCGTATTGCCTTCCTTGGTATAGAGGAACCCATCCTCCTCCCACGACTCCCTGACAGACACCTCTTCCTGTGCCTTGCGACTCTGCTGCCGACACAGGAAATCCCGATCCACAATCTCAATCTCCTGCTCGGCCAGACTCTTCCTGCTGATGGTTCGTGTCGGATGCTGCATGTTGCCTACGCTCGACAACGTGCCCGAACGGTCATTGATCCATCCTCGCGCGATGATATACCTCTTGAGTGGATATTGGAAAACGGCAGTGGATGACTGGAACGGTGCCGTCTCCGTCTCCGCCGGTATAGTGCTTTCGATGACACTGAATTGGAAAACGACAATCCGCCGGCTTGCCGCGTTCACGGTCCGAACCCGATGCAAAGTACGGCTAGGCGAATAAGCTAGCTAATAAGCTACGGCTCGGCATGTCACCGGAGAGTCACTCGCTGTCGCCTCATAATAGCGCGCCTGAGCCAGCTCCACCTCTTGTAGCTCTCTTGCTGCGCTACCGATACCATAACAAACTCTATGACATGTGTACAATTTTCGCCTACTGCCTGCCATCAAACTCGAGCAGTGTCCACGAGCATGGTCTACGGATACAGGATTATGGCGTGTATGGATATACAAGTCCGCTTTTTCGCGATTAAGCAACACCCTTGGTGGACGACTTGGACATCAAGTGTGCCTTTTCGATCTGTGCTTGACCTGAAGGAACGTGTCAGCTTGGGTACAGAAACTCCGTCCGACATAGACTTACTTCGCTTGGCGAGCGCCTTCTTGTAGTCGACGATCGTGATATCCTCCTTGGTCAAGTTGACGACCTTTTTGTCCTTTACCTCCCACAACTCTTCCGCCACCTGCGAGATCAATCGGAAATCGTGCGAGACGATAACGACACCACCGGAAAACTCCTTGATTGCGATGGCCAAGGAATCGATCGACTCCATATCCAAGTGGTTCGTCGGCTCGTCGAGCAACAAGATGTGCGGGTGCTCGAGCGCCAACATGGCGAACACGACTCGGTTCCTCAACCCATCAGACAGCTGGGAAATCGGGCCCGTCTGGTGGGCGCCAGTGACACCGAATCGGCCGATCTGCTGACGCCAGAATTGAATGTCCTTTTCCGGGAACTTGGACTTGTACGTCGCCTCCAAGTGCTCGATCGGGGACTTGTCGTACGGCAGTTGATCGGCCGAGTGCTGCGAGTACTTGGCGAGCTTCAGGGCCGGGTGCTTGGACACAGTTCCCTCGCACGGGGAAAGCTGTCCGGTGATCAAGTTGAGCAAGGTGGATTTACCGGTACCGTTGTCACCGACGATGGCAATTCGCGAGTCCATGTCGATACCGAACGACAGGTCCTGGTAGAGGTAGTCCTTCTTGGCGCCCGAGTAGGAGAACGCGACCTCGTTAAAGGCAATGTTGGGCGGCGGCAACTTGGGCACGTCTTCAAAGTTGAATCGCAACACCTTTGGCTGGTCGACTTTTTCAATCAGACCGGCGGCCTCCATCTTGTCGATGATCTTTTGCTTGGACTTGGCCTGTCGGACCAAGTTGGCATAGGTACCGGCGGACGCGATGAACTCTGCGAGGGGTGAGCGATCACCTCCGATTCAAGGAAACCACGGCGACTCACTCTTGATGTGTTGAATTTCATCCTGCTGCTTCTGGTACGCCTTCATCTGATTCGTCTCGTTCTCGCTCTTGGTCCTGACGTACGTGGTGTAGTTACCACCGTAGTAGATGAGCTTCTTTCGCATGGTGAGGTCGATAATGTTGGTGCAGACCGTGTCCATGAAATCTTGCGAGTGCGAGGTGAAGATCTGAACGGCAATTAGTCACGAAAGGAGAGACGACAAGGGAAGGGGAGGAACTCACCAAGATGTGGTTGTAGGTCGACAAATACGCCTCCAACCAGACGACGGCACCCAAATCCAAATGCGACGTCGGCTCATCGAGCAACAACAAGTGGGGCTTGACGAACAACGCACGCGCCAACGCGACACGCATTCTCCAACCACCGGACATATCCTTTGTCGGCTTGGCCATCATCGCCTTGCTAAAGCCCAAACCGCTCAAGATGGCGCCCGCCTTGGCCTCGAACGTGGCCGGGTCCATCTCCTCGAGTTCCTCGTACACGGCTTCCAAGGCCAAATCGTCCACGTCGTCCGCCATCGACATTTCCTCGGCGAGCTTTTCGAGACGCTCGACTTTTTCACGGGCCGAGGCGATGATGTAGTCGAGGGCGTTGACGTCGGTCGGTTCGACGGCACCTCGGACAAGGTAGACCTAGAGGCGAGCGTTAGCGAGCCAAAGGCTTCATAAGGGAGAAGGACCTACGTCAATGTGCTCCGGAATCTCGACATCCCGCTCCGCGATACTCTGCAAGAACGTACTCTTCCCACTTCCGTTCTCGCCCAACAATCCATACCGATTCCCATAGTTCAAGCTAATCTCGGCACCCTCAATCAACAGCCTTCCATGGAAACTCAACGAATACTGATCAATCTTGATATCCCGACTCTTGGGGTCCGACACAAGGACACCGTTCGCCGAACGATCCGTCGCCGTCGAGAGTTTCGCCATCTGCGCCGCAGCGGAATCGGCCAAGTCTTCCGTCGATCCGTTGGCGGAGAGGTTGGTCATGGGCGTTCCGGCGGCGGAGACGTCGGTCGAAGCCATGGCGGAGGAGGAGCCCTTGGCCGAGGCTTTGGCGGCCTGCGAAGGGGAAGCCGTCAGGGGTGGTCACGCAAAGGGGGACGATGAGCTTACCTTTTCTGCCAATCGCTTTTGCTTTGATGCGGAGGGAGCCATGGTGATGATACTCTGTTTGTGGAGGTGTGTGGTGATACCAGGTCGATTCAATCTCAAAGGATCCCGTCGAATCAAGTCAGCGGCGAAAAAAATGATCAAGCGCGGAAGGAGATTACGTAACCAAGGCGCTTCCGAACTTGAGCGAGAACAAACAGGGAACAAGGGTGATCGTCTGGCAGTTATCAACCGTCCTCCCGTCATCCTATACCTTGTACCTCTTCCCCACCGCCATCGCCATGTCCCGAATCTCCCAACCAGAGCTGAAAAAGGTCCGCCCTCCCTCCGCTTTCCCCCCTCCCCGACGCACAGCTAATACATTCCCCGCAGTACATGGACCGCCGCGTCTACGTCCACGTCCAGGCCAACCGGGGCATGTCGGGCGTCCTCAGAGGGTACGACATGTTCCTCAACCTCGTACTCGAGCAGGCGTTCGAGGAGCTGGGTGCCGGTGAGAGGAAGCCTTGTGGAACGGCGGTGAGTCATTTCGTTCTTCTTAGTTCGCGGTGGGATGCGAGAGGCCATGGGGCAGAGGAGAACGAGTCGTCTCGTCCCCCGGGAGCGAACCATTCTCCCAGAGTTGAACGAAAAGCTGAATCATCGCCATCACCAGATCATCCGTGGAAACTCAGTAGCCTCTCTCGAACTCGTCGACGCCCAAAAAGTATACCAGGAACGTGCACCGATGGGCGCGCCGAGGGCATAAGGGTGACGATCGCCGCGGGGAACTAAGTGTATGATGGAAAAGGGTCGGGCGTGTACGATTTAGGGGAGCGGGATGGGAGATGTGCTGCAATCGATCGATAGACGGCACGGCAATTCGGATGATTGTCGGATCAATATGCTCAGTACTGCATGACGCAACGAGAAAAAAAACGGACAACCGCTTCTCCCCTCGTCCATTAACTTTGCAGGAACACGTTCGGTCATCGCTTCGGGAACCATTACAAAATGTGTATCTTGTGGTCACTCAGAACCGCGGTTGGACGCGTAGTGCACAATCAGCCGTTCGACTAGCCCTCTCGAAACGTTTGATTCCCTTCACCTGTGAGACTATGGACACACTGCCACGACGGACAGAGAACAGCGGCGGCCAGACCATATCTGCGTGCACCGCAAGCTGGTAAACGAGCCAAGCAATTACATCGATAATACCAGCCTATACACGGCCGAGGGATCACGAAAACAACTTGGCACACGCCCCATCGAGCCACAGCGGCACGTCCCCTCCCAAACGCACCAGCTCTTTCCCCGCTTCGCCGAGATCAAGATGCCCTACCTCCGCTGCTGTATCCGTCGTAACACGCACATGCTGACCCGTCTCATCCGGCGCAAGCTCGAGTAGCGCCATACGTGGTTCGCCGCCGTTCCTTGGTTCCGGAATCGGAAATGAGATACGGAGGGATGTGGGACAGGGTTGTATGATCACTGTTAGATGCGCCGCCGAGTCTCGGACGGGTGTTCCTGTGTGATGCGTTCGTTCGTTGTCCGACGTAACGGGGATCCAGACGTACCGGCTAACAACATGTCCAGCTCCTGATCTATGTTCTTCGTCGTCTCCTCTGCAGACTCGCCTCCACGGAGACAGCTCCTGACGAGATGACCAATCCACATCGCATTCCGCAGTGCCTACGGGGCATCAGCGCATTGCACCGCGTCACCACGCCCAACATACCTTGACGATCGACGTGATTTCCTCCTTGGAGCGGATGCCCATACAGTCGACCCACATCCCCGCACGACCTTGACGTGGGAAGAGGAATGATTGGTACAGCCCTGACGGGCCTTGGTTCGTGTACGGTCGGGATTCGACCTAAATACAAATATTAGCGTACAGTTCGGGAAATGGGCATCGAATACTCACGCCCAGCAAGTCCTCTACAGTCTTGTCACCGGATGACTTGCCGCCCGCGGAATCGGGACAAAAGAACGTTTGTATGACAGGCACCGGTTCGTCAACCTGCACAGCCCATCCCACGAATGAGTTTGACCCGTTTCTCAGAGGCACAGTGGTCGCCGTGTGAGATCGTACGAGACGACAGAGTGGATTCGGGAGGAATGTATCCCGCGAAAAGGGTCGGAACGTCGGTACGACCGTCGGCTCTGGGATTTCAAGTCCGGGAATCGACCTTGAAGAAGGCTCAGCGTCGTGACCGCTGGTACTCCAAGCGACTCACGCGATGAAATCGTGCAACTCGTCCAACTGATCCCACAACACCCTCTCTTGCCCGGGGGCGCCCTGCGTACCCATCTCGCCCTGCACATCCAACGGCTTCATCTGCAGATCGATCGCCCGAAGATCGCGCAACTGGTCTCCGAACGCCAGGACGGCGCGTTCCGCTTGGAGCTCCATCGTTTCCCCCTCTTCATCGTCGTCCGGGAAATTCTCCCAGTCGCGCTCAGCCTTGTCGTACGCGTTCACGGCGTCCAGGTAACGCTCAAGATACCGCTTCAAAACATCACTTGCTCGACTGAGCAGGCGGGGACCTGTTTCCACCGGATCAACGTCCATCCCTTCTTCACCCGTCGCCGTCAAATGTTCCGGATCGACCCGTTCCACACGGAGGGAAAGCACGCGCCAGCCGTCCCCGTCAGAGGGATGACTAATCTCGACGTCAATGACCATCCTCTGCCCCGCCAGTGCCAGGGTATCGACTCGCGTGCCTGTCGGCGTGGTGACGGTAGGCTCTCCTGTTCCCATTCCGAATGAGGGATCCTCATTGTCGAGGGAGACTTCTAGGTCAATGCTTTGCGCGAGGGCGACGAGACGGTTCGTGGGCGAGGTCAGGGTTTGTGGTTGGACGAATGGGGTTCGGGTTCGCGTGGGGGCCCGGGCGCGGGCGAGGAGGGTGGTAAGGATCGATGAGACGGGGAGAAGGGACTGTTGATTTGAACACCTTTACAAAGAGAATTAATCCGAGAACAGGATGTGGTGAGGTGACTCACCAGTCCGCCATGATGCGCAACAACACCGTCTTCTTCTGCTCCACCGCATCCACATCATCCCCCGCTGTCCGCCCCTGCCAACTAGCCCTGAACCTCTCTGCACCATCCCTCAACTCCCTTACACTTGCCAACAACCGCTGCCTCTCCTCTACCCACGGCTTGGACGAGGCGTTACGGAGGTAAGGATGCAACCTTCCCGCCTCCGCCACTGGGAACCGCACAGCGAGCGTATTCTGAATATCGTGGAGCACCGAAAAGACCGACATCCTGTAAACGACGACCGAATCAGCTCCACGTTCGCTAATCCTGCTACAAGCCACCACGCCCAGGGTGTCCTCAGCCTCGCCTTTACGTTCCCCATCAAGATCCTGCGTTGGGCGGATCTTTGGCCTTGCCGTCCGAACCTGGGGTTCAGGACGAGGAAGGGTGGAGCGGTTTACCAGTTTTATCATCGTCGGGTTTGGGCGTGGGAATAGGAGGGCGATAGAGGAGGCACGTACGAAGGGGATGGATACCGAGGGATACTTGGCAGAACAACGTTGATAGTCGTACCTGGGGCTCTTTGTCCAATTGGCTGGATATAGTAAAGAGCGGTAGATGGGTGAAGATGCAGATGCATACAAGGTTGAAAGGTTGAACATAATCGAACATGAATCGGGGCGCACCGACGGGTCAAGCTACGTTTCCTCTTTACCTGGTTATGTCATGTCGCGGCACTTTGGCTACAGCTGTGCTACAACGCTCTACTGCCCTTGCTCTATACCACCAGAACACGAATGCGTTCCTGTTTTCTGTAGCTCAACGCATGGTCTACAAGTCATCATTAGCAACACCCTCGAAACAGCACGCACGCCCTTTCCCGCGACTTACGATCCAGACCTGATAAAACGCCAACTTGTACCCTCCCTCTTCCTTCGAATACCTCAACTTCATATGCCCAGCCCACTCGGCACGTCCCTCGGAACCATCTTTCATCCCGTACGCAACGGTCCCTCTCAACATCAACTCCTCATCCTCGTTCCCCGCCTTTTCCTTTTTCGGGAAAACATCCAACACCACATGTTCCCGCGACTCCACTTTTGCCCAACCGGCTTCCCGGAACTGAATGTACCCTTCTCGTCCGTTGAACGTCTTGTCCCCCATCAAGAGCGGACAATCGTCCAGGAAGAAATCCGCGTACAAGGCGTTTGCGGAGGGGTTGCCATGTGGGGATGTATCGGAGGCGCGGTAGAATGCGGTGAGGAAGGCGTGCAGGGCGTGTGGGAGGTCGGCGGGAGCGTTGACTTTGGTCATGCTTGTGTCGTTCTAGTTGTAAGGAAAGAGGGAATGATGCGATGTGGATTTCTCGAAAGAAAGATGAGATGTTCATGGCGATACGTATGCTCATCGCCGTTGTCCGGAATTGGCGCGTAACAGAATTCGATCGAACCGAGAGCAGGTCTGGATTCAACCCTTACGTCTCGGTATGATTGCCCTTATCACCCACTCTCCCTACGTCAGGCCCATCCTTCACCGCTCTCGTTCCTCAGACATCGACTCGTCATGAACATTGCGCTATAGCATCTGCAACTCGCAAACCCGCTCAAATTTGACAAAAGGATGGCTTCCGACGAACTAGACCTCGCGCCGGACCTCGCTTCCCAACAATGGTGGGATGATAATTGGGTCGACGTGAGTCCCCTTTCCTTTCCCCTGCTCACCGAAGCTCACATCACGCAGGTCGTCGCAGGTGGTTCCCTATGGAATCCAACACTAGCGTAAGCCCCGTATGGTCCTGGGATGATTTGAACCTGATCCCGCGCAGATGGAGGTACTTTGCGACGAGCATCTTTATCGACCATGAAACCGACAACTGGAACCTACACGTACAATTCAGCGAAGACCCGTCATTCGACTGGACCAGGATGGAAGAGTACGCCAACCCCCTCGCTCTCTTCCCCCTTTCTTCCACGCTGACAGCTTGCGGTAGAACCCTCCGCACGATGTACGGCAAGCAATACCGTTTCTCCCCGACGCTCTGCCAGCCACCGGGGTACTGGCTCATCGAAAAGGTGCACAAGCACCAACAGAGCGTGCGTAACGATCTGGGAAGGATGGAGACCGTAACGCGGGAGAGGCTGTTGGAGGTGTTTGTGATCACGGATCGGAAAGTGATGAAGTGTTCGACGCTTTACGATTTGGCGAATATTAGGATGGTAAGTGGCCGTCCTTGTGGTGCTGAATGTTGCTGATAATAGTAGCTGGGAGCGATGCATTCCCTAGAAACGACACTGGATCGTTTACGGAGCAAGATCCCCGCGCCGAACGTGCGGGAAACAACATTCTGGCAATCCGCCACGCTCAAAGTCCCCGACGAGACCCTTCAGACCCAAGGCGACCATCAGCCATCCGCAATACCAGAAACAGCGATATCTAAATCCGAGGGGAAAGAAAAAGCAAAGCGCAAACGACCAGATCCATACCAACTCAGTATCCTCCACGCCATGCAAACAACACAAAACGCCATCCCCGGCCTCATCGCCGGACACGAAGAAAGCGCTCAACCGGAAATTAAGACGGCAGAAGAGGAACGTGCGGAACGCTTCATGAGGCTGATCAGTGGGCCTGGTGCCGGGGAGGCGATGAGTGGGACGGGAGGAGTGAAAAGGGGAGTGGAGGATGCTTTGAGAGGTGTCGCGAAGCAGGCGAGGTTTCACGTCTGATGTGGGTGATATCAACACGTTGCAGCGCACGGTCTGGAAGAGTGCTTGCAGATCTGCCGGGAAAGTCGGGTGTGACGGATTCTAGAACCGTATGAGAGGCGTAGCTGTATGAAACGGGTTCTGGAAAGTGCGAGAAGTATAGAAGTACGTCAATCTGTCGATCAATTCAGGGGATGATCCTCGCTAGGGTTCATCCCAAAGGATGCGTGGCGGCATGGCGCGATCCAACATTGCTCTAGATTCCTCGTATCCTCGATAACCCTTGGAGTTGCGCTAGGTGTTGTCCTTTCACGATCATCCCTTGATGTCTGCCGAATGCATGTTCATCAATCTGGCGAAACAATGGCGTATATGAATGTTCGCACAGGTTGCCCTCCATCGCGCTTGGAAACAGTCGCTATTTACAAAAGTATTCAAGTCGGACGCCCTCAAACAAGTACGCCATGCCGATCATCGAGGTTTCGTTTTCCCTACCCACAGTCGTCAGGCACTCGGGCCATTCTAGGCGCCGGAGTCCTTCGGGGTATTCGGGGCGTTCGAGGATCGTGAGGTATACGGAATATACAGGGCGTTCGTCGAGACGAACCGATCGCGAGAACAGATCATTCAGTCATGAGGCAAGACCAGACCCCCTCTTCGTGGGTTTGCCTAGTGTGCCGTATAATGTGAGTGTCATCGCGCTTGACTCGCTACGCCTCTGACTCTAGGACATCGACCGATTCGATCCTCATTTGTCGTCTATCTGACTATCCGACCAGGAATGGCATTGCCACTATGGGACTCCTGCAGGTCCTACCTACCATGATGCTTCATGGCCGCCGACCGTGGCAACTCACAGTCCACACGAGGCGGCTCGCTCGTCAAGGCGCTCGCGCCGGAAGTCCCATTCTAGCTCCTACTCCCGTCAGGCCGCCTCCACGCGCGCCTCAGATAAAGACGCCGACCGGGAATGGACAAGTGAGTCCACGTAACCGGACTAGACTTCCCCGCGAGGATTTCGGCTAATCGGACGGACGATTGTAGAATCTGTGTTCCAAAAGCTAGACGACTTTCTACTCTACCATGAATGGTTCCAACGCCTGTACGATCAGAAACGTCGATGGATACCCCATTTGCATCAGGGGTATCTGACCATGAATGTCGAGCAGTGCGCTGTGCAGCCTGGTGGTGAGTTTCAGTGTTTACCCTACTCAGCCTCTCAGGCAGGGGAACATCCGAGGTCGCGCAGATATCAAGCTGACACATGGGTGCACATTCACAGTCGAATGTTTCGTGTGCGGTACACATGCATCGGAGCGTGGTCTCCTGGGACTTTTCCCGAATCATATCGTCACGTATGGTCGAAAGCATGGTCGAAAGCATGGTCGAAAGCATGGTCGAAAGCGCACGATCGACAGAGTAGATCTACACGATTCTGGACCGCTAAAATACGGTGTTTGTCACGTAGGTTGACTGCCGCAGGTCTCGCCTCATGCTGATACCTACTTTGTATACCCGGCTCAGAGTTGTGCTGATTTGTGTGGGAAATGGAAGCTGCGGATCCTGGACTTTATTGATGAGGAAATTATGCTTGAGCTCCAGCGAGAATAGAGGAATCCAGGATCAGAGTAATCAGACAACATATAGTATAGTATCAATACCGCATCGTACAGCTTCGTAGTGGGCTGCGGATGTCGGCCAGACGACGAGTCACAACTGCGTTCTTTGGGCGCGTCGCGACCGGCGGTGCAGTCCCATTACTGTACAGAGTTTCGTTTCAGTGGCCATGCCTCCAGCGATGTGGGACTTTGATGCGCGTTCTAGGTACGAAAAAGTCGAGCTTAGTCTGTAGCATGGCTTGTGCGTTTCGATGAGATCCTCCCTTCATGAGCAAACGACACAAGCTGAAGTAGCTCCAGCGAAGCAATTTGCTACGGTTTGTCGCCGTCCAGGCCCCTTCAGTGACAGATCGTTGAGCAACGGAAAAGGCGTTGGAAAGTTCTGGCCTTTCAAAGATGGTGCAGGACAGGTACGTTGTCGTCTCAAGGAGCAACTGTAAAGGGTCGCGCAAGGGTGAAGTCAAAGGAGATATCACGGCATGACATCACTGGCGGGAAGGGCCTGCGCGATCGCCTCCCGCAGCATACAATGTCAGCTCACAGGCGGTCTCCTTGGCCGTCGCTGTCCAGGAAACTGTATATATGAGTGGCCCACGAAAAGGCGATAAAGCGATGATGAAACGCCAACTCTTCACCCTGCTTTATTTCTGCTCATCGTAACACCTCTTTGCCGATTTAACCTGTTTTTCATCCCCACTATCCAAGTCGACGGAGCCTTCAACTCTTTTTCAAGCCAGGACAATGCCGTACCATGCGTCTACATTTGTGAGGATAAATTACGTGAGTATGCAAACATTCTACCTATGGAAAGCCAATCGAGATCCTGTACTGATTTCATGATATGATCCGATATCTGACCGATGCGCGCCAACAGGATGGGTTCCACGGTCGAGGACCCTCGTTCTATGAGTCAGTAGTACGCGGTCAAACGTCAAACGTCCCGCTCACAGCTGCGTCACAACGTTACCATCATAGAACATCAGTGAGTATGATGAACCGACGAGTTCTGAGAGGTGTTTCGCCTCCGTCCCTTTGACAAGGGATCTTCCGTTTCGATTCATGACTATCTGAAATTGTATCAGTCCTCAGGCTTTCAGTCGCACCGGTCACCTGTCAATCCAGGCGATCAAGGGTGAGAGTGCGAATATCAACAACCCTCTCTTCCAGACGAGCCGACGTACCCTGCCGGATTTAGAAGCAGTCATCTTCAACAACCATATCACACTCGGAACGACGAACTTGTGGATGATTGGCTTGAGTCAGTCTACCCGGAAGAAGCTTGGCCACAAGCTTCGCGTGAAAGACCGGAAATGATCTTTCAGCCGGGAACACGATCAGGCTATTGTACCAGCGAGATTGCCCTTAGCACAGATACAGGCAGTGGGGATGACTGGAGTGGCGATATCCGTTCAGAATCCGACTTCTTGACCTTGGAAAGGGAGTCGGTAAGACTACAACAAGGCATCGAAAAGCCCGGTCGCTCGCGATCGGATCGTTTTCGAATTCCCATAGGGGCAAATCACCACACCAGAATACCTGGTGGTATCAAACAACGACGTCACTCATACCGTTTTCCGCCATTCACAGAAGGAAATGACAGCATGCGCTTCCCGCGCGGTACAGACGAAAGACGTGCCGCCTATGGTCGTTCTCGAGGCCGAAGTCAGCAATCCACCGCTCGAGCGCGAGGTACTACCGACAGTCCCCCCTGCTCAATCCTCGAGCAGGAGGATTATTCGGCTCGCCATCCTTGGGATGACGGATACATGAGTCTCGAAATGCTACGGCGTATGTCCTTTCAAATTGCCAGTTTCAAGCTCTAGCTCATTCCCTCCATCAGTATCATATGTCGCGCAGCTGGACCGTTGCCTCGACGAGGAGTGGTTCATGCCCCTGTTTAGACAACGGGGCTGGAAACCGATCCACGCGGCGTATCTCCTTGAGGAGGAGTCCCAGCTTGATTCGTCTGGTAAGCAATTTGCAATTCTCGCATACAATCTGTCTCCTGCCACTTCTATATATAGCGTGGTACGAAGCGATCTGACCTTCCTGCTCCACAGTGCCTTGCGGTATCTGCGGCGACGTTGACGCCAGTATTTGCTTTTTGCCTAGGGTGCTGGTTGATCGTTCTGACGGTATAAATATTACGGGGGTTGCGATTGATAGGACTTCACCAAATTTACGTTTTGTCGTTTGCACTGTAAGCCATAGGTCGTACTGCACTCACCACTTAAGCGTTGACGATGCTTCTTTCATCCAGAGATGTGTTGGTTTCACGCGTAGATGGAAGGTACAGAGACTTAAGGGGATTCCAGGAGCTCTCGCTGGGGAGTTTTGCATCGATTAGAAACGGCCAGATGTATCCTAGTTGCCCCAACGGCGGTATTGAAGAAACCCATTCTACGGCCGTATGCGATGAGATTGGTATCTATCATTCATCTCTTCCTGAAGGCGGCGAGTCGAACGTCCGAGTTGGGTTTTGAGAGCTGACCCCGGTGACGCCACTTTGAGAAAGGACGTCACGTCAGGTCGCCAGGCAAAAAACGCCGTTTTTGTGTGCCCTGCTTTCGGTCGCACCGGATTTGGCATACGAGAGGAGCTGCGAGCAACGAGCCTAATTTCCCGGACCTTCCCTCCGCGAGTCCAACCGGAGCACGTCGGTATCAGAAGACCAGGCGAGCTTCGAAAGTCTGGAGGAAGGAAAGAGATATCGATGTAGGTATATTGTAACGATGAGGTGTGGCCTTTGCAGACAAGCTCATCGTGGTTAGAAACGCAACAAAGGATATCACAGTTGTGACATCACTGAGAGTCGCATGTGTTGATGATGACAAGTCGGTCAATCTGCTCGATCCACGTCTTGAGCTCCTTTCAACAGAAATCGTTGTCGCATTCTGAATCTTTCGCGATGGTTCGCTCATGTAACTTGTACTTATGACGTTTACTTATGACGTTGAGAGATTACCGATATAATGCTATACCGGTAGGGATTGCATGCAGCATCCCTTTTTGGCAGCAGTCCTGAATCGGCGTCTTCCCCTTCCCGTTGTTCCTCAAGCGCAACACTAGTAGTCAGAGGTTCCAGGTAAAGTCAGCATGAGAAATGTAAGCAGCCTTGTTGCTCCCCTCAATCGGCCAAATGAGGACTGCATGGCTGAACCAGAACTCTTTCGTTGCATTGAATACTGCTCTCTCACCATAAGTCGACGAGTTATCCTTATGGCCCAAGTTTCCAGTATGATAGCAGTGTTTGGCCGACCGAGGAGACGAGACGCATCGGGCGACCTCGGCCGAATTCTGGCTACGTCGTATCTGTAAATGCGCCTATCAGTTGGGAGTCCACCGAAGGTATCAATAGATGTCAGGGATCTGACCACAATTGGCGACTTTCGGGTTTCTTGGAATCGTTCTACTTGGGAGGACAGGACCGCGGCACCTACTACTCGGTTCGAGGGGTTGATAGCCGTGGCAGTTTACCTGTTGCGGGTTCTCTTGAAGCTACAAGCTACCAATCTCGAGCAAAGCACACTGATCTCCCTTCCGGCACGGCGCTTCCGGTACGGGACAGAAAGGCCTATCGCGTGGACGCTCCACGAGCGATCACCTCAAATCCGCTCACCAGAAGCATGTGTTACACTCTGGAAGGTATTCTGACGCGAGATCAAACCTGGTGGCTGTTGCTGTTCAACCAGGCAGGTGGGAGGTTCCAGAATCCACATCAGAAATGCCTAGAGACAGACCTGAAGAACTGTACCATTCCTGAGAATCGTACGTTACCTCCAGAGCCAATTGCCAAAGCAACGCTGTTGGGAATTCCAACTCGTTACATAGGCTAACCCCTACTTCGCGGCCAGTCCTGTGTTGTGCCTGCAAACGAAACAGTGCCCGCTTTGGTTTTCTGCCGCTATGCGTCGTCAAGCCCAAGAGCGTTGACAAGGTAGGCCGCGTGATCGAGATCGACGGAGTGTACTTTGACACAGAATCAGCGCCCCTCCTATATGGCGTCTGCGAGGTAAGTTGTTCACGGTGCCTCGTTCGAACTGCAGTCGATCATATGTTCTTTAGCAATGTGTGGATGCGGCTAATGACTTCAAGCGGAGGGTGCATGACACGGTTACCAAAGCTATTCATGGCTGAGAAGGAGTCATCGCACTTCAAGTTGCTTTAGTGTAACACCATCCGTGTTGTCTATAGTAGGGTATATGTCTAGAAGTACATGCACGACCACCCCCATGCAGTATTTTCATCCTTAATCACGCCTTAATCATCCCCTCCATACTCGTCGCCGAACTCGTCCGCACCTCCAACGGATACTCATGGTGCTCGTCGATATGATCAAAGATGATGGGCGGCCAAAAGACGGTAAAGCATGCGATGCAGAGAAAGATGGGAAGGGCGTCGAGGGCGTAAAAGTATCCTTCGTGCGTGGCGAGGTAGCCAAAGTAGCCTTGAGCGTACTCGGCAATACGGAAGACGGATCGGACCTGGAGTTCCGGGTCAGTTGTGGCTCGCGAACACGACAGTCGATACTTACAAGGTAGCCGACGCAAGTCAACAGCAAGATACCATACAGCAACGTCCAATCTCTTCGCCATGCAAACTTCGGGCCGGTCTTGCGCTCGTGTACCGCCTGATGCCATTTCTCGGGCGACGTCTTGCGACTATGCGGTAGAGGTGAGTTTTTATTGCTGATAGCGGAGATCAAAACTTACATCTTGAAGCCGAACACGAGAAGGAGGATGGTAAAGAGGCCAAAGCTACACGCTTGGGCGACCAGTCCCACCAGCGAGATCTGAAGGGGGGTCAGTTGATGCGTCGACTTATCTCAATGATTAGCTCACCTTTTCTCCCGTGGTTGCTATGCTTCCTCCCGCAGACGCCATGCCACCGCCCGCAGCTTGAAAGAGGAAAGTGACCACATCACTCCACACAAAGAGCCGGACGATGATTCGAGACTTGATGAACAGGCAACGCTCTTCTCCCAGATGCGTTGCAAGACGAGGCAGGATGATGTAGTTGTTGGCGATGAAAGCGCACGGCGAGAGGAGGATGAACTGTCAAGAAGGACACGTTAGCCGGGAACCGAATGCGCCGACGACCGTGCTCACCAATGTTTGCGGGATGTATACACTCGTACTCCCCGGCTTGTAATGCCAAGCGACACGACATCCCCATCCGACAACCATGAAAAACGAGCCCAGCGTCAAAGCGAGCATATACCGTTGACGGCCGTATCGGAACCAATCTGCGAAACAAGTTTCAAGGTGAGACAAGGGGAAGGGGAAGGGTTTCGTATACTGAAAATTGGCTTACTTGCGATGAAGATGAACATCGGAATTGCGTACAGAATCAGCCCTGCTACACCCAGTCCCAAATTGGGGATGAAGCCGAAACTGAAGATGCAACCGTGAGTGAGTGACAGTCAAGGGATAGTTTAGCTCTTACTCACATGCCTTGTTGGTCGGGATCAGTGACGTTGGGGCCTGCCATTGTGTCGTAGGATTGCCGAGGTTAATGATAGTCGGTCTGTTCGTGCTTTGAAAGGTATGTCCATAACAGACGGAAGGCTGAAGACATTCTGTCTCGACCCGTTATATAGCGGTGCTTCGCGAGAAGATTCTCCTGCCATGGCTGGCTAGTGTTCAGCGATCTCGTACCGACTTTTCTTTGCAGAAGTGGTCCCCGCAGGCGATCCGATGGTGTCTCTTTCCGTCAGCTTTCATCCCTCCAAGCGTTGAGCTTGTCTTCGTTTGAGCAAGATCTCACCAGCGGAACCAAACCATCGCCTCCGGAGGTTCGCCGTCGGCGTAAAGGAAACTCACGTGGCAAGGACGATCTCGAGCGGAGAAAGTGAGTCACCGTCGGAGTCGCAAGACGTTTCGAAATGAGTGCGTTACTCACTGGCCGTGTGTGCAGCTAGCTGTGCAGCCCCATGCTCCTTCGGGTCGGATCACGGGCCGCAAGACAGAGACAACCGTGCCCGGTCTTGCCTGGGAATCTTCAACGCGATGAGCTGAGCTCCGTGTCAAAACAGCCGATTTGCTTGACCCGCCCATCACTCCTGAGGACTCGAGATTTCGTCATCCGTTAACTTGAAGATCATGGCCGATAGCGAACGCGGCAGGCAGGTTGAAGGCGGGGGCCCTTCTGATCAGAGCTTAGATGTGAGTCAGTCATTCCACCTTCACATTCGGTCAAGCTGAAGTCACTCCTTCAAGCAGGATCGGCCGAAGAAACGCAACAAGCAGGTCAGTCGACGATTCAGAAGCAGGCGCCGGAGCTGATGACACGCTATCAGGTCATAGCTTGCGACCAATGCCAGAAACGCAAGTCCAGGTGTGAATTGGTCACCGAGGAAGGTGGGTTGTGTGATCATGGCCCGCAGCTCGACTCATCCTTTCAACAGGTTGTCGTCGCTGCGTCGTTTTAAAGACACCATGCTCTCTCCTGCATCAAGGGCCCGACATCTCGCTCGCACATCCTTCGCAGTTCGCCGAAGCACGGCAAACTCCTCCGCCCGTCAGCGATTCACACCGTCTGCAGAGAATAGAAGAAGCGATTGCCGAACTTGCCCGGCTCAACAAGCGAGCCCTGGCGGACCAGCCTCGAAGCAAGCGCGACTACGACCAGTATCTCGGTACCGACAAAGGAAAGGAGAAGGCCGCGGACATTGGACTATCCGCTCGCCCGGCCAGCTTGGACTGGACGCAGCTCGCGCTGGAAACACCGAAACACTGTTCCCTTGCGCGGCTTGCCCAGATATGCATGGGCGTACCGGTGTCCAATGGGTTTCACGATCCGGTCGGGTCGGGGATCGTTTCGATGATGGAGATGCAATGTATTTATAGCCAGTGAGTTCATCACCGCTTTCGTGCACATTGTCTGACTGCGTATCAGCTTCAAGGAGGACTTTGGGCGTCTGCTGCCGGTAGCCGAGTACCTCTGCGGATGCGATCCTCGACGACTCCCGGAACAACCGTTTGTTCGGGCCGCCATAGTCCATCACGTCGCAGCCGGAAGCCGAAAGCCAGCACTCGCTCGCCAGCAGTGTCTTCAAATATATCAATGTATTCAAGACAATCTCCTCGCCATCCAAACCGCCGAACCAAATCGAGATATACTGCGCGCACTCTTGATACTCAGCTATTGCCCGAACCGTCGCTACGAAGCGCCCTTTGCGTCACCGGATCCCTTCCGCGCAGCCGTGTCGGCCTACGATATCGCCAAGAACATGTGCCTGGATTTGAAGGTTTCTCGGTTGCCGACGCTGAAGGCGGCAGATATGCAGCATGATTGGAACAGGAGCTTGTTAGATGATGCGTGCCTCGTGAGTGCTTAGAGATTCGTTGCTGGACTGCACTGAAGGCTTGACAGTGGTATGCCATAGCACATCGTTATAAATGGTAAGCAGTGGGCTTCAGCGCTTGCGCCTTCGCTAAAACCTCACAGGGCAAGCCTTCTCAAGTCAGTGGGATTCAATAGTGGCGCATCAACCGATCGCGCCATTAACGACTCAGTATCATCTTCGTTTGTGCGGGAAACCGGATCATATGTCCTCGAGCACCTGTTTGCCGAATCAGCGCTGCTTGAAATTATCTCGCCGTTGGGTCCGCTGTTCCGAAAATATTCAGTAAATCTAGTCAGACCGTACAATTCGGTGGATTACGAAGAGGGTGTTCAGCGCCTGGAAGCGGCGTACTCGAGATTTACCATCTGGAGGGCGGATCATCGGTCGTCTTCTCGTAAGTCCGCCTTCCGCTGGCTGGTATTCGCTGACACCGTGCAGTCAAATCCATGGAGGAACTTCTCACCAGTTCCTACTATGTACAATTCTGCCTGTGCATGAAGATGTCCCTCGTCATTCACGATCTGCCGTCACCGCTCGGCCCCGAATTCCTCATGCCGCTGATAAGCCGTGCTGGACAAGGCCTCATCGCTTGCGCGGCAGATCTCCTGGAGCGAATCGCGGCCGTCAAGATCAGCTTTGACGTCATTCCCCACTACTTCCTCGACCTCACGTTCCTGCCCCTTGGAATGGCTCGGAGCTTCAATCTCGTCGGAATGTCAAGCGATACATTCACTCTGACGCAAAACACGCTGCAATACGTCGGTAAACGCCTTCGAGCCGGCCATCCTTCCATGACTTCTCTGCTGCCGAGATTCGACACGGCAGTCAATGCGCTGGTGGAAACGCCAACACCCAGCGCCGACTCGCCACAAGCGCCCTATCATATAAGCAATTCGGCATGGCCACCAGACAGCGCAACACAACCTTTACCCGAATTCCTTCAAGGTATGCTGCATTCCGATTTCGCCGCTTGGCCGACCAACCTAGATCCGTTCGGTTTGGGCACCATGATATGGCCCGGCGTAGAGGATATCCAGCTTGGGAACAAGATGGAGGGCGCATCAGGAATGACGCCCTACATGGGGAACGGCGCGTAGAGCGGAACAATGTCAGTCACCACAGATCGAACGGAAATTTAACACATGAACATATATATCTTCCACCCGCGTGTTCGCAAATCCGTCAGACGATTTCTCCCGGCAGTCAAGTCAGAGGCCATCAATCAGTCTTGAGAGGCGATAATATCGGGGGTGGATGATCTCAAACACGTGTCGCCTGCTTCACTTGCTGGTCGTCAGCCGATCTCAGATCCGGCGGCGTCGGTCGTCTCCTGTTGGTCGCTTCGACAAGCACCGGGGTGAGAGGTACCCCTGCGGCTTCGCTATAGGGTGCCAAGTGGCTGCCAATATCTCTTCATGTTAGGGTTTGGCATTCTTAGGGAAAGCCTCTGCATTTGGATCGCCACGTCAAAGGAAACGGGCCCGTCCATTGTCGCATATACTTCATCTCCGCCGAGACGCAACGGATCCGGAAGTTGGGCACTCAAGAATTCATCGAAGGGCATGACGTTCGAAAGGCAACCTTCCAGCAAAGGTGAACTCGGAACTCATGATGTCGTGGAGACTGAAATAGTCTCGCCAGGTTCCGATGGAGTCTCTGATCCGCATTGTTCTGCTTCGTCGTTGATGTGGACGGGACTCGAGCTATCAAGCTCTCTCGCGACAGCGATGGAAGGGGAGCTCATCGGTCGTTCAAGATTCGATACGCACTAGGTTGATGCGTTTGTAGAAGTGACGCAGAATGACCCACGGCCTGCCGCCGCCCTTATACAGTCGAAATGACTTACGCTCTTCGGCACGAGTGCTGCACCGCCTCCAATAACCGCAACCGGACCTCCTTTGATCAAGTGCCGCTATAGACAATGTGAAGCTGCCCCTATGGTGCATGACAGGAACCTACAGAAGGTGAATATGCAGTATAGCGTGCTATGCACCGCTTATCTGTGAAAGAGATTCCCTCAATCTGCGGCCATAACCGACCCAATCAAATCATTACAACTCTGTTCTTCACGGCAAAGAAGCCCCCCATCAAGGCCAATAGGAATCACATAGCTGTCGATAGTGATAGGTTCCAACCTTCAGGTTTGGACCCAGCGGACCCAGCACCGATATTAAGTCGGGTCATTCAAGACAGATACCGACTGAATCGCCCCCAAAGGGCGAGCCCGAATCGAGATATAGCCGCCGTGCCGAGCGATGAAGTCCTTCGTTAGACCAGAATATGTGGACTCATGAATGTCTACACGGCAAGCTCATATACAACGTTAAGACTAGCTGAAAGTCTGCAATGCTATCGCGGCGCTCCCTCGACTTATGCGATGATCATATCCACGTCGATGGCGATAGGCGACCGAGTGCTCGTTGGTTGCAAAGCGGACGTTCTGCGTCCCGCCCCGTCTCCCCATTTCTCCAAGAGGCCTTCTTCTTCATTCGGTGGTTGCCACAGGCGACTATCGAAGAAATATCAGCACCGATGATACAGGCATGGCCAGCACTTACACTGTGTAGTCATCACTGCACGAGGCGAAGAGATTCGAATACACAGGGTTCCACGCGACATCGGTCACTGCGGCATTGTGGCCCTCGAGTACTTCGAGCAGACCACCGGATTCCTTGTTCCAGACGTACACATGCGCATCTGGAGACATTTCAGCGGAGGGTGTATCAGAAGCGATGCCAAGGCCTACCTTCGCTCGCGCTCATCACGTAATTGCGAGAGTTACCGGCGAAACAGCTGTGCAGCAAGACGCCATCCCGCTGGACATGACCTGTGTATTTCCGCACGAATTGCAAGGTGTCGTCGTTGAAGTGCCAGAGTTGGAGCTCCTGCACGATCCCGTCAGCGGTTGTACGAGACATGTCTAGTCCACTCACCGAATGTGCAAAACTCAGCAGAAGTTGCTTCTCATCCGGCGTGACCGCCATGCACGTCACCTCCCCGTCAATCAGTCGGCGACTGAGACAGCTCGATCAGAGCCCGGTTAACATCAGAGACTGCGACTCACCTCTTCTCCAGGCCCGGTCGATTTAGGTCATACACAATCAATGTCCTCTGCATAAGCTCGAACTCGCTATCTGTTACCAGCGTCGGCGGTTCGTGACCATTGATGGGCGGTGGCTTCTGATCAGGTGTTCGAGAAGCCGTCGGTGCACGTCCACCGCTTGCGCGTTCCGGTAGGGAGATGAAGCCGGACGCTACAAGGCGATTGCGCGCGGGGCACACGATGAGACTCTCGATGCGGATGGGACTAGTGTTGATGGTGGATCGTAGTGTTCCGCCCCATGTCTGCGAAAATTAGCCCACGCGGCCGAGATAGGACAACATACATACCCAGTAGATCAACGACATGTCATGAGAAGATGTCACGAAGCCCTGATGATCTGGCAACCACTTGACGGCCGTGATGGTGTCCTTGTGCACCGAGTTTTGGGTCAAGATCAAGGTTCCAGACTGCATCGAATGTCAGCGTCGCTCGCCCTATCTGATCATTCACACACCTTTGTATCCCACAGATAGAACGTATTTTCGCACGTAACAACAAGACGACTGTCATCTGGCGAATACGCAATACTGCTAATCGGATCCTTGTGTCCGGAAAGCGACGCAATCTTTTCGCACTTTCGAACCGGCGACGGCTACGCGCACATCAGCTCACGGCCTTCACAAAATGGCGAATACTCACACCGACTTCCCAAATGACGACCTGCCCGTCTCGTCCGCCAGTGGCCAAGAACCGACCATCATGACTCCACTCCAACACCCATACCTCATCCGTATGCTCGCTTAGCACATGGGTCGGAACGCTCGGGAACGATCCGCGCTTGCACGAGTGGTCCGAGAGGAGGGACATGGCCGGCTCGTTGTTGTGATATGAGCATTCGAGTTGTTGGTATTTCCGTGCTTGGTCGAAAAGCGTCGCGAGGCGTTTCGGAGGCACGATTGTTCCAGTTGGGATGAGGTCTTTCTAGCTGTCAGCTTCTCATCGGGTTGAACGGCCCACGAACATACCTTGTAACTGATACAACAACTTCATCCTTGAGTTCCCACGCGCGCCATCCCATCCGTGCTCCTCATACAACGCCGCCTTTCCCTTGAACAAACACCTGACGAGAAATCAGCCAAACTCCCTTCCCCCCCAAAAGACTCACCTCGACAGCGCATGCAGTCGATCCGACTCGGCCGCTATCGGTGCCAATTGATGCCGCAATACGCTCAACGCCCGATTCTGCTGCTCCAGCTCCAACAGTTCAAAATACTTTTGCTCGTAAATCTTGAAGATTGCTTGACGGCCGACACTATCCTCAGCCGAGGGCTCGAAATGCCGATCACCGTCGTCGTCTGCGAGGCCATCGGCGAAGGATGATCGACCGGTGTCCATGCTAGTGGACGGTGTCAATCCGCCCTTACCGAACCCCGTCGAGGGGGAAATCGACAGTCCCGAGGCGGAGATCGGAATCCCTTCCTGCGGTGCAATCGTGACAGGCGTCGACCCGGGCGTCGTCACGTCCGAGTTGTCGCCACTCTGTCGCTTTCCATAGGTCGTGAACGAGTTTTTCCTGCGCAGGGGGAGCCGATCACCAGGTTGGACAACGCCGAGGGATTCGAGAAGCGTGATGGACTCGCTCCATCGTCCGCCGAGTATCGCCTTCCGAAGCGCGGTGGCCGTCTGGTTTTCTTCTTCGAACCCGGATTCCGCCCGCAGGACTTCGGCGGTTTGACTGGGACGTGTGAGCGAATTATTCGGCGAAGGTATCGAGGGACATACCTGTATCCCACTTCCCGCAACGCTTGCAAGACAAGCCGAACGAATTCTTCCCTCTTGACGGGCATGACATGCTCCCCACCACTCTTTCTCAAACTTTCACTCTCATCAGCATCATCCCCGTCACGCGCCTTTCCCTTGCCCTTGACATCTTCATCACCGCCAAACTCGGCGCTGACAGCATCCTCTTCATACATCCACTCTCCATCAAACTCTGCACGCCGAATTCGGCCAGCCAACGAAGCCCCGGCTCCGATCCCCGTCGTTCCGTTCCCGTTCATCTCGCCGTTCGCCGTCGGGACCGCGGTCTTTACGCGTTTTCTCTGTTCTGCGTCGGGACCAGCTTCGCCGGAATCACTACGTCGTCGTCGAAGACCTCGAGGCTGGTCCTGCGTTTGTGCTCCTATTCGTTCGGAAATCGTACCGCAGTTGATTGGCGCGGCGGTTCGAGGCGTCGAGGTGGATTGATAAGCGGGTATAAGAGGTGTTGTTGCTCGTTGCGATGACGTGTTGTGCGAGGTCCGCTGTCACGGACTGCCTCGTTGGTAAGTGCCTGTAGACCAAATAGTTCAGCGAAAGATTGCGATGGAGAGATCCCCAGAATGGATCATGAATCGTGACGGTCTCGTTGTCGGATCACTCACGCTTCGGCCTCTCGGCTACGTCGGGATCTCGAGATTCGCAAGACCGACAGATCCGCGTCGGAGAATCAAGGACTGCAAGACTTGTACGATGCGTCTTCCTGTAAGCGAAGATGCACCGGGAATGCACTCAATAATCTCGGTCGAATGGTCATCGTCTATCGCACCTTGTCACCGTTCGACATGACGAAGACAGGTACGTATGCGGAACCAAAAGCGGGGCGCACCCGTTCGGAATATCTCCTCTCCCTACAGTAACTCTCCCACTGGTGGCAACCGACTCTCAACGCCGGACAGGTCGAGGAAACTGCACGTCATCCTCAAAGCAAGTTTATACAACTGACACCAGCCTACAAATCATCAAAGAACCCACTCCCTGCGTCCTTCTTCTCCTCCTTGGGCACAAAAAGCCCCACCTTGCTCTCCCGCTGCTTCTCCTTTTTCCGCTGCCTCTGCGCAGCCCTCTTGGCCGCCTTGCGATCCGCCACGGCATCCGAATCATCCGAATCCCCATCCTCCATCGCCGTATCCCCATCCGCATCCACCTTGGGATCATCCTCGCCCGTCATCTCTGCGTCCGAGTCGTCCTCGCTCGCGTCGGGCTTCTCGGTCGTTTGACTCGCGGCATCATCGTCGTCGGCGTCATCCTTGACGGGATCGTCGTCGCCACCTTCTTCGTCGCTGTCCTCGAACAAGTCTGAAACGTCGGTCAATTTGAGGGTATCGTCATGCGACACCGACCCGAGCCACTTGGCGTTCCTGTCGAGGCGCATACGCTCAATCGGCATCTCGCCGTGCGTGGCAATAACACCGACTACAAAATCGCATCAGCATTCCGTCTCCTTACATTCGAGCGAGAAAGATAAGCTCACGGAACTTGTTCGGATGGACCTGCATGACCCTGATCATCCCGTCCTCTGAACCCGTCGCAATGATATCCGGTGTCAACGCGACCAGAGCCTCGACCGATGCCGGGTGGCTATCCGCCTGATCAGTTGCTAATGCGACGGATCAGAAGTCAAACGGACGTACCCCATGATCCGGTCGACAGAGTCTTGCCATCCCTTTGCACGTTCAAAAACACTCAAAACGCCCAGCTGTGTCCCAACAACGTGTTTAGAGCCCCTACTCGCGGGATCAGCATCGTTTGAATAGGAGAGACGCGAGAGACGGTACCCTTTTATCGAGACTATGGATAATAATTCATCCTCTTGATCATCCGAAACGGCAAACGGCGTCGTTGAATTCGCACGGACGTCGATCACGGAAACCGTCCCGTCCCCTCTGAGAACATGTCAGCGCGATCCCGATCCAAATTGAGAAGAGCAACTCACGACGTGCTCACGAGCTGCTTCTTATCATCCAGAAACACGAAATCCGAAATATACTCCCAATGATGGCCATACTCGCGTACGGCATCTTTTTGCCTGTGATCCCATAGCTTCGGCAACGTCAGCATCACTTGCAGCTAGGCTAATAACCCAGAGCTCACTTTTATCAGGCCGTCGTCGTCTCCACTTGCGAGGAGGTTCCCGAAGCAGTTTGCTATACGGTTCACCGGTGATCTGCGAAGAATCAGAGACGGGATAGTTCGCGAAAGCAAACGGCTCACCCATGCGCTTCCAATCGTTCCTCGAGGACCTTGCCCGTCTCCGCATCCAACGCACTACACACCATCAGCCCGTGCCCTCCCCTCCTTACAATAGACTCACTGCAGTCCCCCTGCCTTTCCGCATCCCCACACCCGTGTCCCATCATCCTGCACCACCAAACTCCGCATACACTTCTTCGTCGGCCTCATGGTCCATACCTCCTCCGGCTCATGTGTGGCTTCCCCCGTCGCGGGATCTGTCGTATCTGCGTAGCGGAACGCTTTGATTTCGCCTGTGAGGAGGGAAGTATAGACGAGTGGTTGGAAAGGGTGGAAAGAGAGGTCGAATGGCTGTCGCGCGACCCCACGCACTGGTCAGCGAGAGTTGAGTCATGGAGGGCTCTACTCACCTGATTGGCGAGCTTGATGTCCGGCATGGTGAGGCTATAGTATGGGAATTACTGGGGATTTACCGCAAGATGAAACACATATTGTGAACTGTGAATCGAAGTTGAGACCTTTCCTAATCACGTGATAGGTCATCGCCGATGCTGAAACGTTGACAAAGTAAACAATCGACGGGGCAGACTTTCAATACTGGTTGGCGTAAGGGTGGCAGGCTTCGCGGGCTGACCCGGGTGTTGAGTATTTCGCCACGAATGGCCCGAACGACAGGGAAATTCATTCAGGCCAAATGTCGACAACGATTCGGAACTCTTTGAGCGGGGAAGATTCCTTAAATGAATTCTGTATCTGAAGTACCGGATGAAGAAATTGGCCGCGCAAGACATATTGCAGCTTTGCGGGTCGATCATCGCATCGCTTAGTGATTGACAGTGACAGGAGAAGCATTATATTTGCTATGCACCGCTTCAAGAGACTCACTCCCTCTCGTGACCAGGGACAAACCCAACTGGAAACACCTGACGCGCATTGATGTTAATCCTAGCAGCCTTCATGAACCGCTTCACCGCCCTCCTCTCCTCGGTATCTTCCTCATCCTCCTCAAAGTACGCCGGCAAAGTCCCCTCCATAACGCGCGGAACACCATGGTAAAAGGTCCGTGAGGCGCCGGACATGACGATCGCGTCCCCCGAGCGGAGGATCAGCGGGAGGGGAGAGGTATCCCGTGTCGGGCCGCCAATGAGGAATATACAGGCGTGCCCTAGTCTGCGAATGTTGTCAGTCCCGGGAGCAAAGGACGGAGTGAAGAGACTTACGAGATTGAGACGAGTGGTCGATACGGATCCAACCTACCCAAAAAAAATCAGCCGTCACTCCCCTGCTCCCGCACACCCCGAACTCACTCGGACCGATCCACATGGCCCATCAACGTATCCTTTCCCCCATAAAAATTGACGATCCCCGTATCGGGACGATAATCCTCCGCCCAATCCCTCCAATGCGGCGGACGGATGGTCGTGAAGCGGGAAGCGAGGTCGTCCCCGAAGACACGGTGCCATGGGATCCCGCGGATCAGGGATTGACATGTTTGCGCGAGCTTTGAGGGGAATGGAATAGGCGTCGAGGTCGTGAAATCATACGCCTTGTTCGTCCACTAGCATTCGGAGCCGATCAGCTCCTGTGTCTGAACAATCATAGACCCCGGGGTGACTCACGTTATAGACCCAACCTAGATTCGCCCACCTCAACTCCCCCTCGAGCAACTTGCGTACGCTCTTACTCCGCATCTTATAACTCGGCTCATCGCCCTTCCACTGCGCGACGCGTTCCTTTAACGCTTCGTACCCCTCTTCATGCGCCGGTCTGTTCGAGATCAACTCGCGCTGGGACGTTCTTGGCCTCGGAGGGACGGAGGAAGAGGTTGTGCTGATCTCTCGGGAGCGGGTCGTTTCGGACGTCGGTAGTTCGCTCGAAGGTGTAGCGGAGGTTGAAGATGCGGATGCCTTGGAGTCGACGAGGTATTCGGGGTCTGTTACGTATTTATCAAAAAGGGACAAGGAAGGCGGAAGGACATAGTGCGTCGACAGGTTAAGCGGGTTCGGCGGACGAGTGTATTCTTCCAGCGAGGATTGAGCAAGACGGATTTGGGCGTCGGCCGAAAGGTATTGCGGGATGTATATCAGGCCTGAAGGGTGTCAGATTGGTCCGAAACCGAGAAAGAGACGACGTACCATCGCCAATGATGTATCCCTTGACAATCCGTGTCTCGGAAACACCATAATCATCCACCTTCTCCACCTCGATCTCCTCGTATTCCCTTCCACCGAAAGAATCATCATCAACATCCCACCCGGCATCACCAACCTCATCCCTCTCCCCCGTTCGCGAGAGATTCATCACCCCGTGGCCCTTGACGACGGGGTAATCGTCGTTCCTTAGCGGTCCATCATTATCGGTGTTGCCGAGTCGGAGCGCCGCGAGGAGTTTACTCTGTTTCTTCTTCTGCTTGACGGCTTCGGGACCTTGGGCGTGTCGTGATTTGAAGTGTTTTTCTTCTCGGCGGAAGGCGGTGAGGTTCGAGTCCATGGTTCAAGGATCTCCACGGTTGGGGGAGTTGACCTCTCGTCTTCAGCATGTTTCATTTCTTTGATCGACTTTTCTGCGGGGAAGTGGTGGGTGCGCCCGGGACAGGTGGAGGCGGATAGGAGTGATCATGACCTCGATTATTTCGAAACCTCTACAAGTTGAACGGTGATCTTTGGCCTTGCTTTTCGCTTTTTTCTCAGCGACCATGTCCCCGACTCCGCTATCCGCACGGGAGCGCCTTGTTCGATCCCACGCAAGACTCGCCGGCATCTGCGACGCAATCGCCACCTTCACCCCTTCCCAACACGTCTACCACCCGCCTATACTTGACAACCACGAGACCCGATACACGGCACAAGAACTCCCCGGGCTCCCGAAATTCCGAAGCATATGCGAAAAAGAATGCGCATGGCTCGACGAGCTTTGTCGCGCAGCGGAACCGCCCGAACATCCGTCGACGAATGCGCCGTATCTCGTTTCTGTGTGGGAACAGGTCGTCCGTTGTCCGAGGCCGCTCGTCGGGATCTCGGAGACATTCAAGTCCCCGAGAGGGGAGAGGGTCAAGGTGGACGTGATCGGCAAGGGAGGGATGCTGTGGGTCAAAGTGAATACGTACGTCCGGTTCCGATCTGCGGTTCACGCACTAACTCCTCTTGTAGGATCAAGCTCTCCCGCCTTCTGCTCGAGTTTCGTGAACAAGACTCGTACATCAACTCGGACTACGATTCCTCGGATGCAGAAGACCCAGTACACAAGGCTCAAAGCGCAGCCTACCCCATTACCCCGATAAACAGTATCACCAAACAAGCGTTCGACCTCGTCCAAACCGCGGCACGGCACCGAACACCGTGGAACACCGTGCCGAGGGTGACACTGCGTCTTACACGACTGACGGGGCAGGAGACGCAGGACTCTCGGATAGGGGAAACGTACGATTGTCTCCGCCGACTAGGCATCACCCTGCATTTCGGTGAAACCCCCGAACCCACCTCGGCGCCACCCGCAACGTCGCTGCCCTGCCTCCTGGCCACGCCAAAACTAAACCTCGATCTGTCCCTCCTGATCGCCCTCATATCCGACATCTCCCACGCTCCCCTCCCGACGGACGAAGCAGCCGCAGAAGGCCGGTTCAAGCCGTTCGATAAACCGTGGAAACGCCAGGTGGACCCTCTGTCGGGGGAAGTAACGGTGAAGCGTCTCCAGGAAGGGCAAGCCGGACCAGAGGAGCATAGTAAAGCGCTCACGTATCAGTTGAAGCAGGAGATGCGCCTCGGACTCGTCGAGGAATTGAACACCACGATCGCGCAATCCTGCGCCGTGTTCGGGGTTCCGGTGGAAGAGGTCGAGTTCTGGACGACAGCCGAGGCGAGGACGAGGTGTCGGGATATCGTCGCCAAGATCGGAGGCGAGCAGGAACGTCTTCGTGAGGAGCGGCTCTTTGGCGACATCGAAGGGGATTTCTGGACAGGATCACGTCATCAAGGGACAGGTGGACCATTGAACCGGTTCCTCAAAGTCCAGATTTACCCTGACGATGAGGACGACAACATGACAGGGCCGACGTACGATCCTCGGCCGCGACGCGATACCTTTCGCGGCCGGCTCATCGAAACGTGCGACCGTCTGCTCTCGGTCCCGATCGAGAAGGGCGCAAGCGTCACCGCCGACTTTCTCGGCCTCACCCTCGGCGACCAAAGCCCCGCTACATCGGACGCGGACTCGACACACACACCCAAGAAACCGCATCGGGGCGGCTCACGGCGCAGGCAGACGCCGCAGGGGGACACATTCCTGCGTGTTCCGACGGCGCACACGATCCGAAGTATGGTGGAAGGCGCTCGTAGAGGAATGACGACCGTCACCGCGAACAGGATGAGCGTCAAGCAGATCCTACGCGCGATGGGCCCCTTGGAGGCGCTCGAGGGTGATGAGGGCGCTGTTGCGGCGCCGACAAGCGAGGCCGGGGAAGCGGTGTTTTGTGTCGTCGAGCCAAAGACGCTGGGTGAGCTCAAGCGGAGTGACGGTGCCGACTCGGCCGCGAACAAGTCGGGCGACGGGCAGCATGAAAGTGCGGGGACGGCCAAGTTTTGGGTGTTTGAGCCGCGGAGTCTGGGTGAAGAAGTGCGCAGCGATGGAGCGTGACGCATATGACATGTGGACAAGCTGGAGATGTCGTCCCGATTGTGATATGATCGCCATCAAACGTTGGCGCTTCTATTTCATGCTTGCCTCTGATGCGATAGGTCCTCCATCCGCCGCAATTGCGGAGCTCTTTGGAGATACTCTTCTCGCCCAATGCTTGCTCATCATGGTTCGAGGTCGTTGTTCACCCGATGACGGTCCGAGAAGCGGGATCACTTCGCGTATCAGGTGTGACGCGGGATTCAATTCATATCATCAAAATTATCACCCATCCATCAGAGTGGCATTCTCTTTTATCTCGCCTGCATCAGCCTCGATAGATATGCCGAGGATCTTGCCGAAGGGGACAAGAGCAAGATTTACTTCACCCAATCAGCGTACATAGGAAGTAGCTCGGCTGAAGAAGAATATATGATGGAATCTTCTCAAGTGAAATACAGTGAGTCCATATGGCAAACGTAGATCTGTAGATCTGATCCTTGGCTGACTTTCGCTTCTCGACAGGAAAGATTGATGGAAATCTCAAGTCAATCTCGCGTGCCTTTATCGTGCGAGGATCTGTCCAAATCAACGGGAAGGCTCATCAAACCCGCCAATCGAGTCGAAGGTCTTTTTTAAGGCCGGATGGTCCGGCCGGAATCGTCTTCCATCTCAAGTCCTTCCCGTGGGTCTCGCCGATAAACTCGGCATGTTCCATTCTCTACTTCGGATGAAGACGGATCGTTGCCCACAGAAGAGCGACATGGCTATATATATGCGGAGGACCGAACGCCAGAGGTCTTTCCCGCTCCGCCAGTACAGTCAGTCAGCTCAACATATCCCTCGAGCGACTACAATGGCTGTTCCCAAATTTTCCCCTGACGTGGACTGGCCGTAAGTGTCTTCACGTCCACACCAGTCACTGCTAACGTATCCCTCCAGCACCCTCGGCCGGCGATACCGTACCGGTATGATCCTCGGCACATTATTCGAGTTGATGGCTATGGGCTACGTCCTTGCTATCGTACGCAGCCGCACAGTCGTTTCGGATCGCGACTGACCTTTCTCAGGTGTCGAGGTACTTCAACCTGACCAAGCAAAGGCGAGCCAGTTCAATCGAAATGACCGCTGTCTCTGTCGCCTGCCTGACGGGAGTGTAAGTTTCTACGTTCAGACTCCCAGTACACTGTTCACTCGCTAAGGGCTCCTCGCAGCGCGCAAGTGGCCATCCACTTTGAAACCGTGTATCACAACGGCATGGAAAACTACCTACAAGTTACGCGCCTGGCACTTGACGACGATTGGCAGATGAAGAGTATCTGGGCTATGAACAGTATCGTCTGGTCTATCAGCGCCGGCGTACTCGTCTGGCATTGGCGAACGGCAAGCCTTTCAGTATATGCCCCAAAGTTGGGTCGCTGATTTTGGTATAGGTGTCGGATCGAGGAGCTCCTTTGGCGGCCTTGTTCGTTGCTGGGATTCTTGTTGCGTCCGGATTGACCCAAGTCCTCGTTGTCAAGGGAAGTCGACCAAGCTGACCTCTCATCAGCGTGACCATCATGCGAGCCATTCATCCCAGCAATGCCATTGCAACTGTATGTTCCTCTTCAACCGTCTTCGAATACAAAACTAACGCAGTGCAGGTCACTGGCGTCGTCACCCTGCCCCCGGGATTCGAGATTATCAAGTCGGTTCTCTATATGCACTACGGGTAAGCATGCGAAGCCTTTAGACAGAATTGTCCGTTGACCCTCCATTCAGCTTGCTGGTCGCCACCCAGCTCGTCCTTTCAGTGTTGGCTTTCCCTCGCGCTCATACCAGGCATATCAGTCACAAGTAAGTTCTGCGACTTATGGTCGACCGGCCCTGACCTTGAGTCTTTGCCAGACCGCGACTTGTCCAGGCTATCGAAACGTTTGTTCACTTCTACCAGCAACTTTTGATCACCCCTCTCCTCGTTGCTACCAGCACGCTGCTCTGTTTCGTCATTCAGCCAGGATGGGTGAGCGCATATATATATAGCGAACTTCTGGAAACCGCACTAACAGTGTTGCCAGAATCTCGAATTGATCGCCTTCCTGCCTCAATCGGCGGTGTCTCTCGCCAACGTCTTGGCTATCCTCAACGTGTGAGTACCTCTTCATCTAGTTCCGGCAGTGATCGCGAACCTGAGATACCGCATAGTCACGCCCTCGCGCTACAGAGCAAGGAGTCGCCTTGTTCGTCTCAGTCTGACAGCGCAAAGCGTTACTCGTCATACACCCGGGTTGTCATTCCCGTCGAGCGTATCGAGGAAATCGCAATCAGCGACAAGGACACGGCGTACTCGCTTCCCAAGATCGGTATCAACAGGTTGCCCGTGAGTGGTCTGCGTTGATCTGTCGTCACGCTCGCTGATGGGCTGTGTTAGTTCTCGTCTTCAAAGAGTACTCTTGCGAGTTCGGGCCAGAACAGCGACAAGGAAAAGGCTCAAGGTGATGAGATTTATTAGAGAGAATTCTGGCAATATTCTATGGAGGGATTGTGTTCTTGGGCTGTTCTGTTCGGGTTTACTGTTTGCATGTACGAATTCTACGACACTGGTGTCTATTGCTTCACCTCATTGCCCTCCAAATCAAATCTCGCGACTTCTTTCCACTCTTCCGTCTTGCCGACGCAAGCCACGATCGTCACCCTCGTGAGCTCGACCTCTTCCGCCACATCCATCTTGCCGTCCGCTTCCGCACCCCGTACCGCAAACTCGGCATCGACAATCCCCTGCAATTCATCCTGCTTCTTTTCGCTATACATCAAACTCAGGTGCGGGAAATACGGCTTGTTCGGCTTCTTGTCAAAGACCTGCTCCAAGATTTGTCGGCCCTTGACGAGTGCCTCGTATGCCGTTCGTTTCGTTGCATCGGCCGACAAAGTCGTGTCCGGTTCCACAAGCGACGGTTCGGCGGGAACGGTGAGGTCCTGCGTGACAGGTTGGATGATGGCTTGGAAGAAGAATCCACCAGCGGTGGGCAAGTCGAGCGAAAGCTTGAGGGTCGGTTCGCTCTTGTAGTCCTTGTCCTCGAATGCGGCCAGCTCGCATTCGTCGGTCCACCGTTTGAGGCCCTCCTTGAGGGTTGCCTTGACTTGATCTAGCGGGACCGAGGTGTCGATTCCAGAGAAGAAGGTGACGTGTGGCGGGAAGTTGGGTGCAGGTTGATGCTTTTGAGCGAGCTTGTCGATCGTCCTCTGTAGATCCTCGGACTGGGAGACCTTAGGGCACAGCCAGATGCTATACACTGCGACGCCAACACTTAGGGCAAAGTCAGACAGCAGCCTCAAGGCAACCACTCACTGTGAAGCGACGACATATTGCCCGTTTCGACGAGGCAAGGTATAAAGTTTACGCTCCTCAGTATAAGTTATTCATGCCTGCCAGAGGAGCACGGACACGGTGATGTTATATGACAGACGAGCTGACAGACGATGATAGAAACTGGACTCGATTTTCCTGGGGGCCCCGCACGCTGACGTAACGAACGCTCATGCTCTACGAACTGCATGCAATAACCTCTGTGATGCCCTGCAAATGCCTATACAACCAGTGATACTATCCTACTATATTACCAATTCCAGGGGATCACTTGCGAATCCACCTCGCCCTCTTCCCCTGGCACAGACGACCCCGACGTCCCGCGCGTAAGTGGTCTCCTCTGTGGCCCCTTTCCATCCGTTGGTGTCGGCGAAGCACCGAGGTTTGGCGTCGGGAGGGCATGTGCAAAGAAGTCTAGAGTGTGCGTTCTGCCGAAGGGTCAGTGAAGATCTTCGGATTTGCGGTCCGAACATACAAATTCGTCGACAAGAAATCGCTCGCTTTCTTCTGGGACGTGATGAGCCTGAGAAGCATATCAGCCAAGGTCCAAAGCAACAGGACAACCACTCACGTCGGCGCCGACACACCCATCACGCTGCCCAGTTTCTCCTTCCAATCCTTTGGCGGAGCGAGTCCGTCCCAGATATTGGTATAATCCACCGCGGAGGACGACGACGACGCTGCCTGCCCCGGATCCGAAGCCGCCGTAGACGCATCAGAAGGTCTCCGCTCATTCCTGTTCTCCCGCCCGGATCCAGCGATCAACCGCTTCATCTGCGCCTTATCCCTTTTCCTGTCCGAGATCTCGGATTCCCCGCCCGACGGCTCCTCTTCCGCGCTCAACGCGATACCTGATAGAGAATCCATCAAGTGTCCGAATAACCTCCGACTGCCCTCGACCGCGGTTGTCGTTAGATCCGGCTGACCATGGGCGACGGCGCCAAGATCCGTGCTTCCCGTGGAACTACTCGACGCCGTCCGCCGGACCGGAACCGGCGGATGATGATGATGCTTCCCCGCTGTCGAACTCGTCGTCGTCGTCGAATGGAACCCCTGCCGCGCCGTGATCACCTCCCACCGTTTCTTGACTTCCTCTAATTCCGCCACTTTACGGTCGTACGTCCGTTTCGCGTCGGCGACTTCGCGTTCCTTTTGCGCGATGTACGCAAGCAAGTCGGCGTGCTTCTCGATCAAGGTAAGCGGGCCTTGTGTGCGTTTCTGGGGATCCGGCGAGGGATTCGGAAGGGAAGTCGGACGCGGCGCGAGGCTTAGTCGTCCTGAATCCTGGCTCGTCCTCAAGGCGTCTCCCTCAAACGCAGGTCCGAGCCGTTCACGACTGGACGACTTCCTCGCTCTCGCCAGCGGAGTCTTGCGCTCACCGGAGGGATGCTTATACCCGAGCCTGACCGTCGGCGTCCGTGCATGTTGTCTGGTCGATGCGTCGAGTACGGATGCCGCTCGTGTGCGCGGCGTGACGCGTTCACGGGATGTCGGAGTTGTTGGTTCTGCCGTTCTTGCGGGGGTATCGAAAGAGCTGCGGGTCGGGCTCGAGAAGGAAGGGTTGTCGAGCATGGCTTCCTTGACGCTTGCTTCGAGGGGGTTCTCATTCTGCGACGGGATCAGCATAGATCACTCGTTTCGTGATCCGGATCCGGCTCACGGTATTGAACACTGCTCCGGACACCAACGACAGCCGCTTCAATTTTCGCCCTTGCGTCGGGGTAGCGACGTCCTTGTTGCGCGATGGGGATACCGGCGGTGAGGGACTGAGCAAGTCGTACGAGGTGTTCATGATGGCTCTCGACGCTGAGGATGACGAGATGAAGAGTCGATGATGGAGATAGAGGGCGAATTGGTAATGTTTACAATGTCCCGAACCCGATTACATAAACATGATTCTCGATCTCTCCATCTTGTTCACATCTTGCCATCCTCCTCCGTGCACATCGCCTTACTTGATCACGTTCATTAACCACCAATGTCCTCGCCAAACGCTCCACCAGCCCTCGACCGCGCAGGCCGTAAAGCCTGCTGGGAAGCGCGCGACGCCTTTTTCCAATGCCTCAACCTGCACAACGTGCCCGTCCCACCAGAGGCCGGCGGAACGGGCAAGCACAGCTCGACGTGTCTGCAGGAGCGAGAACGGTACGAGCAGGATTGTCCCAAGAGCTGGGTGAGTCCTGCGGGTGATTGTGTAGTGGTTGGCACTGACGAGGGGAAAAGGTGGATTACTTTAATAAACGGCGTGTGCTGGAGATTCGGCAGAGGATGACGGTCGAAGCGGGGTTGAAGCAGCAGGAGGGTGCGCAGAAGGGACAGTAGCCATGGACAGGACACCATGTGCACAAAAGGAACATTTAGCAGACAGGACGCCGTAGCGGACAAAGACACGATGTATAGTATATCCACCGCGACAATTTTCACTCAAATTTTATAATCCCTCTTCACAATCTACTCTCCCCCCCTGCCGACAGTCACTTTTCCAACGCGATAAGCTCCATCTCACACCTGACGCCCAACGGCAACTTGGCCACCTCGACACAGCTCCGCGCGGGCTTGTACGGCGCGAAAAACTCGGCGTAGAGCTTGTTGAAAGCGGCAAAGTCGTCCATGGATTGGAGGAAGACCTGTCGTCGGAATGTCAAGTCTGCGTTCACGGGGTGGTGCAGAGGATAGGTAGGAAGCTTACAGTGGTCTTGAGAACTCGCGAAGTGTCGGTTCCCGCGGCTTCCATGACGCCCTTGACGTTCTTGAACATTTGTTCCTGAGCAGCTCGCGCTCAGCTCACGGCCAGTACCGTACGTGCAAGGTTGTAGTAGGACGTACAGTCTGAGCTTCGATACCGCCTTCAACGACCTTCATGGTCTCCGGGTTCAACGGGATACTTCCGGATGCGTAGATCGTCTGTCGGTGAACGGTGTCAGCTGGATGGTTTCGTCAACGCAGTGTTAGCACGTACGCCATTGTGCTTGACGGCCTGTGGACAGATTTTTCGGTTAAGTATCGCAGGTGAAGGGATCACAACTTGCATACCTGACAGTAAGGACCGATCGCGGCCGGAGCATCTACGAACAGGGAATCAACGACGGATTCCTACGTGGTACCCAGCAAACTTACTGGTAGTGGAGATGGTCTGGTAAGGCGTGGACGACATGTTGCGCGTGAGTGTTCTGGAGGATACTGCGGTTCGAAGACGAGCGATGAACATGGACGATCAATCAAGTAAGATGGAGGGCAGTCCAGCTAGCTGTCCAGCTCGACCGTCACAACCGGACCGCTTCTTTCGGGCGAACGCGGTGGACCAAAACAGGACAACATGACGTGTCACTGCGCGCTGAAAGAATGGGCCAAACATGCTATCGATACAACTATGGCTACAACTTGAATTCCAGCTACAATCCCAGTCCTGCTTCATCCCCAACAACAACACCCGTCTCTCCCTTGCCGCCTCCCATGAACAGGCCCAGTATGAATCCCCCGAAAAGGTAAACCAGCACGAGCGCCAAGACTACGTATCCGATCGTGCGGAGCTGTTTCGGTGCGGATTGAGAGGAGAACGTCCGTGCTTGATGCCGCGTCGTCGTGAGCAGCGAGTTGGTGAATTGGGTGAAAGTGTTGGACTGGACGGCAACATTGGTTGTAGGTCCGACAATATGAAAGGAAAGCTTACTGTTCTATCGAGCTGTCATACCTCGTTAGCGGTGCTTCGAGGAGACCGAGGCACAACTCACCTGTTCATTCTGCCTCTGACTATCTGACAAGATATCAATCGTCACCTTTCCTCCCATATGAGTTTTTCCGTCCCCTCTGTTCGCGCGAAACACACGCACCGATCGAAGCTGTTTGATCTTGCCATGTAGATTCCCAAGCTCTGCGTCGTTCTGCCGCTCAAGCGTGTTGTCTCTACTGCCATCGGAGGGCAAGGTCAGAGCTTGTAGCACGGGCGTGGAGCAGACGTACCGAGACATCCTGAGGTGTCGACGGACTGCTGGTCAAGGTTCGAGGATGAATTACGCGGTGTCGCAAGAATAAAAGTTTGTGATAAAGGGCGTTGACGTAGAGTCGAGCCGTGGACAAGGCACGGAATTGTCGAGTAATTGTCTTGATCCACCGGTGGTGTTCCTCGTCCTATCTCATAGGTAGAAGGGACACAGATGGAAGAGCGTCAGAGAACACGTCCACGGAATTCTGAAGCTGTTCGTGTCCCAGATTCGCGGGTGCGCCCGAATTGCTGGCCACCTTTCATGTGCATCTTTCTTTGGTTTCATCGCTTCATCCCTATGACATCCATCTTCCCTCTACTGGTCCTCTCGATGCTCTATTACCCCGCCCACGGCGCACCTACACCGCCCTCTGACCGCTGTACCGCCTACAACTGCTCAATCTGCTGCTTCAGATACGTCACCAACTCCTCCCTCTTCACCGGCTCCCCCTCGCCCGTCTGGCCCTCCTTGCCCAACTGCCTCCTCACCCTGACCAGCCCCTGCTCCAGCTCTTTCGGCCCGACGATGACCGTCAACGGCGTCTGATCTTTGTCACACGCGTCGAATTGCTGCTGCAGCTTTGGCTTGGCCTTGTACGAGAATTCGGCCTTGATCCCGGCATCCCAGAGCTGCTTGACGAGCGCCATGCGTTCCTTGAGGAGTCCGTCACCGCCGACGGCGACGACGTACACCTGCGTCTCCTTGCCCCTTCCTTCGCGTTCCTGACGTTCTTTTTGCTTGGCGAGCATGATACTGTAGACCCGCTCGACACCGACCGAGATACCAACGCACGGGATCCGACCGCTGCCTTTTTTACCGCCGGACGCTTCGTAGAACATGCCGACGAGCTCGTCGTACCGACCGCCGGCGGCGATCGATCCGACACCGACAGTGGATTCGTCGATCTCTTCCTCCTCTCCCGCCCCGGCGACGGCGGCGGCGGCGGCGGCCTTTTTCTTGGGCTTTTTCGCGCCCTCGGCGGCGATCACCGTTCCCTCGGCAGGAACGGCCGGCTGTGTCGTCAACCCGGGGGGCGCGGAGGATGCGTGCACGGCTTCGTAGATGATGCCGGTGTAGTAGTCCAGCCCACGAGCGAGACTCATATCGAATGACATCTGTAGACAGAGTCAGCGCGCGAACGGATGGGCTGTCGGGTAGACTCACGTAGTTGAGCACGCCAAAGATCTCCAGGTAGTCGAACAAGATGCCCATCTCCTTCAAACCCTCGTTGGCGGACGGGACAGCCATCAAACTTTCATCCGCCTGCAACTTGGCGAGGAGCTCCTTTCCGGGTCCTTGGAGGACATCAGACCATGTTCTTCAAAATTGGGCGGCGGACTCACCCTTGAGCTTGACGTATTCCCCGATTCGATCGGCAATCGCACCGTCGAGGCCCTTGTCGACCGTCATTTCCCTCCGGACTTCCTCCCACGGCGACTACACACCCTCCTCAGCAAACGGCCCCCCGCAAAGCAAAGCCGACGCGGGGACTCACCTTGTCGAGCTTGTCCACGGCCGAGGAGATGGTCCGGATCTTATCCTTTGGCACACCGGCGAGCTCGAAGATTCCATCGAGGATTTTCCGGTGGTTGAGCTGCGCACGCGGTTAGCGACGGAGGGAGAGTCGGACGGGGGTTACATACCTTGACGGTAAAGTCTCCGATATCGAGGGCGTTGAGCGCTTCGACGAGGATACAAAGGATTTCCGAATCAGGTACCATGGTGTCAAAGTTTCCCGCAATGTCAAAGTCCTACAGCCTCATATCAGCGTGCACTCCCCCTCGCGCACGATCCGACTCACGCATTGGTAAAACTCCCTCATACGGCCCTTGGACATGGCCGGCTGATCCCGTCGGTACACTTTTCCGATATGGTACCGCTTGATGGAAGGGTACGTGCTCTGGTTCATCGCGAGGAACCGGGCGAACGGGACCGTCAAGTCGTACCGGAGCGAACACAATTCCCCGCCCTGGTCCTGCAGGTCGTAGATCAATTTCGAATCTTCGCCGTACTTGCCCGCCAGGATATCCTTGAGCTCGAAGACGGGGGTATCGATCGTACACGCGCCGTGCTTGAGAAAGATGTTTTCGAGCGTCGAAAAGATCTGCTTGCGCATCAACGTCGCCGAGGGACCGTGGTCCTTGGTCCCCTTGGGCGTCTTGAGCACGAGCTTGCCCTTGCCGGCGGCATCCTTATCCTTCTTCTCCCCACCTCCAAGCGCATGGTTCATACTCCTCTTCAACTCGCCCAGCCGTTTCTGCTCGGCCTGGAACGGCTGCTTGGACGTCTTGAGTTCGTGCACCTTGACGGTCAGCTCGGCGATTTGCGCCTCGAGCTCCGAAGTGGCGGGCGTGGACATTTCGGCGGCGGCGGGTGGTGGGTGTCGTGGGGAGGATTGACGAGACTTGTAGCGTACGTTTGGGAGGCGGGGCAGGGTCCGTGTGAGGCGGAGGGGGATCATATACGAGATGGGAAGAGGGAAGATGCGTCAACCGAGGTTTCTTGTCGTGATTTTCTGGAATAACGAGTCTCCCACTCTGGACAAGTGGCGATCGATCGTCGAGGTTTCAGTTTCAGTTGGGTTCAGTTGAGCTGTTCGGTCTATCTGGATGCATCAACCATCTTGACTCGCCCTAGACCTTGTATCCTACCAGCACAACCCACCATGTCGCCCCAACACGCAGAGGAAGAACCGCACGAGACATACTGGTCCCACGGCTGGAACAAGTGCAAGAAACAGCCTCTCGTACCGCTCGGTACGCCTCTTTTTCCCTTCCCTGCACTTGCAGCCTGCGCTGACCTTTGGTCAGGTATCGTCGCAACATGTATCGCCCTGATGGGCGCCACCGGTGCTCTCAGGTCGGGTAACCGTGCCCAGTTCAACAGGTACCTGCGCTATCGAGTTGCGTGAGTCCCCTTGACCACGTTCCTTGAATAAGAAGTTAATGGCAAGGCGGGGCAGCGCGCAAGGGGTAACCGTTGTCGCCGCCGTAGCGGGTACCCTCCTCCTGACGAACAAGGCCGATCAACTTAAAGAATCCCAACGTCGTACGGCCCTCGGGGAACTCCCGACGTCCGCCGCAGACGACTTGATCAAGCACACCATGGCTTCGGTCGCCACCGAGGCCCCTTTGACGGAAAAGACGACGTCAGACTCGGCACTGGTCGCGCCCTCGGTACAGACGACCGACCCGACGGGCACGGCCAAGGGCAGGTTCGCCCGTCCGCCGAGGATGAGTCAGGCGCTGGAGGAGACGGAGCGCTTGCCTGGGGTGCAGCATGCGCCGGTAAAAGTGTCGGATTTCGCGAGGCGGCTGGAACAGGCGGAAAAGCTGGAGGGAGAGGTGTCGGGGAGGAAGTGATGCGTTGTGGGTAGGGTATCATGTGTATACAATTATTTGTGTGTGTGTGTGTGTTCGGGCTAGAACTTTTCACCGGATGCGCGCCATCGTTCGACGGCTTGCATCACTTTGTTCGTCACGTCCTCTGCCGTCGAGTTTTTCCCAAACGCATCGACAAACTGTCCGCGCGGGTCCATGAGGTAGAAAAAGATACTAGCCCCGTTGCGTTGCGTCAGCCCGCGTCTTGCCTCTACCAGACTGAGGGAAACGCACCTATGATCCACCAGATAATCATCCTCCGCCTTGGCATCCGGTGGCGTGGAAAAGTACACCCGGTAACTCTTGCACGCGCGCTTGACCTGGTCGTACGTGCCCGTGAGGCCGAGCATGCGCGGGTGGAAGTCACGGATGTACGAGGTCACTTGCGGGAGAGTGTCGCGTGCCGGGTCGCACGAGATGAAGATGGGTTGGATCACGGGTTTACCGAGGAGTTTGTCTGCGGCGAGCGTGGCCCAGTGAGCGTTGGTAGGGTCCTCTGATAGGAGAAGCCTACGTACCGGTCTCATCAACGACATCCGACATCTTGTCCAATTCCTCCGGACAGATATCCGGACAATTCGTAAACCCGAAATAAATCAACGAAAACTTTCCCAGCAAATCTCGTTCCGTGAATTCCCGCGGGTGCGGGTCGTTCGACGTCGGTGCGGCGGTGAGGACGAACGGTCCTCCGATGTTCGGTTTTCCGACCGAGGAGGTTAACGATTCCTGGCCTATCCCGCCATTAGCGTACAGCGCACACTCGACACACACCCAAGAGGGAACATACGCTTCCGTTCCTGAATCTTGCTCTTTTCCGATTCAAAGTAGACATACAGCCCGGCTCCCGTGAGGACGAAGAGCGACGCCGCTTTCCACGTGAACGGCCCGATGGCGGACTTGTCGCGGAACCCCTGGGATGCGTAGTGCCGTGTGGCGGTGGCGGAAGGGGAAGGGCGAGCCAGACGACGCGGAAGGGCGGTGGATGAGCGGAGGAGAGAGCGGGTGAGCATTGTTGTCGTGTATACGTGATGGGAGGAATGACAAGACGGGAGACGATCAGGTAATCAGGTAGCTGGTAGCTGATCAGGTTGAGCTGAAACATGCCAATTCTCTAGATCTGCTTCCGATATCGACTTAGGTAATCACTTTGTTCAGAGTCGGCCAACTCAAAGCGCGCGCGTCGTGTCCCCGTTTGCGTTCCCTTTATGCTCTTGAGCGTATAGACTCTCCCTCTGTCACCTTTCCCTGTCTCCCACTCAACCATCATCAACAACATGAGCGGTCTACGAAGAGTCTACATCGGCAAACTTGCACCTGACGTCAGGCAGGACGACATTGAAAAGGTCCGTCCCCCTCTCACCCAGCGCACCAACGCATCAACCGCACTAACCCTCCGTCCCTCCCTCCCCCTCCCAGCTCTTCAGAGACTTCAAGATCCGCGAATGCCGTCTCATGGCCGGCTTCGGCTTTGTCGAATTTGAAGACCCGCGGGACGCGGAAGACGCCGTCGCGAAATTCGACGGCGCCAAGCTGCTCGGGGAACCGATCATGGTCGAGTTTGCGAAAGAACGACGACCGCGCGAAGGGCCGCCCGGGTATGGCGCGCCCGGGGGTGGGTACGGGGGTGCACCGCCGCCGCCGAGGAGGGCAGGGGTCAAGGTGTTGTTGAGGGGTATCGGATCGGATGTCTCGTGGCAGGTGCGTCGAGGTTCCCCCTGCGCGCCTTTTCATTCACGCGGTGGAAACGCGGACTGATCGCTTTTGTTGTTCCACGCGAGGGTAGGACCTGAAAGACTTTGGTCGTGAAGCCGGTCGACCGTTGCGATCCGACGTGGATCGAACCACGGGCGACGGCATCCTCGAATACGGGTCCCAAGAAGAGGCCCAGGTCGCCGTTGAAAAGTTGAGCCAGATGGAGATCCGGGGTCGTCGACCGGAATGCACGATCGATACCGTGAGTTGAACGTCGATTGAGGGAGAGTCGGCTCTGACAGGTGTCTAGTCTGCTCCTAGGGATAGCTACGGCGGAGGGTACGGCGGAGATCGAGGCGGAGACCGAGGTTACCCGGAACGATCTTACGGTGGTGACCGATCCTACGGTAGTGACCGATCCTACGGCGGTGACCGATCCTACGGCGGTGACCGATCCTACGGAGGCGACCGATCCTACGGCGGCGGCGGCGACCGAGGCTACCCACCGCGCGACGCGCCCTCCGGGTACTCCTCCCGACGAGAATACGAGCCGCGCGACCGATCCCCGCCGCGCCGAAGTGAGCGGGATGACTACCGATCTTCCGGTGGCGGAAGGGGGTACGATGATCGTGCCCCTCCGCCCCCGCGCGGCGGTGGTGGTGGGGATCCGTACGAGCGAAGGCGAGATGATGATCGGTCGGTAATCTTCATTTCTTTTGCGCTCTTACCATATTCGCTTGGTCGTCTGTCCGGCATGCTGATCCTGAACCTTTCTACAGGTGGTAGGCGCCCCGCTCGGTGAACCCATTCCCTGATTGACGAAACACGGAGCCGCGGGCTAGAGGAAGAGAAAAAACGGCCTGGAAATTCCACCAGAGGCGGCTCGGATGTGGACCTTTTTCGTCGGACTGGAATGGACAGGACGGAAACGGGATGGATTCGGGGACGTTGCCCTTACGGAAGACCTATGGCGCGCGCGGGCGAAACGCAAAAACAAAAATTCGGATCTGTTCTATGTACACAAAGCGATTGTTCCTCCTTCCTGTGCGCGTGTTCCTTTGACGGCGCGTCCCGAGGACTCTTTTCTTTTCCCGTCGGCCACTGGACGAGGAGCATATCAGGACCAAGGGCCATACCTTCGAGGACTCGGGGAACCGTTCCGATACGCATGGTCGTCGGTTGCTCAAAGGACCTAGGTCGTGGGACCCCGCCCTTGTGGAGCGCGGAACAAAGGGGACTCGTTCATGGTCGACCGCTTTGATCGCGGAGCTCGCTATGGCCACCTCGTCGCGCGACGCGCTCCGCCGGGATGTTCTCGACGGCTGTCCCGGGCAATCTGTGCCAAGTGGCGGATCGCCGTCGGTCGTAAAGCACAGTAATCGGTGTCGGATGGACGGCCTGCTCGACAGGCCTTTCAAGGAAGGCATCGACGATTCGTGGGAAACGGTAGTGGACGGTCAGGCGGACAAGAAACTCATCGAACGCCATGAAGCTATTGAATGCGAGGGAAATTGATTTGTCTGGACATGATCACAGCTATGATTACCCTCGTTTGAGCAGGACGAGGCGAGAGAGGAAGGTAAGTACAACGCGGACGACGGGGGATTGCCTCTTTGTGTAGGTCTGATCATGGGAGAGATGTAGCCTTCATAGGCAAGATTATGATTGTTCCATTATGCCATACCAGCGTCCATTGGGCCACCATGTAGACTCTTGACGAGCGCTTCCCGTCCTCCGGTCCCCGTGCTCCGTGCAATATGGACGGGGAAACTATCGCCTGTCAACGGACGGATACACGGGAGTACATAATACACGTCATATATCTCGCGTGTTTGGCTGACCGGCCCGCCCGCCCCGGAGTACGGTCCGGGATATCGTTCCGGAGGCTGGTTGCTATCGAGTTTCGACGGTATCCACATCTCCATGTCCTTATAAGACGCTCGTCCGACGTCCTGCCAACAGCTTCCTATAGCACATCCACAACCATCTTCGCCATGTCCGACGTCACCATCACCTCTTTCGATATCCACGATGTTCGGTTCCCCACCAACGTCACCGGCGACGGTACCGATGCCATGAACAAGGAATGCGATTACTCGGCCGCATACATCGTCTTGCACACCTCTTCCGACCTCAAGGGTCAGGGCATGACCTTTAGTGAGTAAGGTCCTCTTTCCCGCCAATGTTTGCTGACCCTTTTGCAGCCATCGGTCGAGGCAACGACATTGTCTGTTATGCGATGGAACAGGTCGCCAGCCGGGTCGTCGGCAAGACCGTCGAAGAGTTCTTCGCCAGCATGGGCAAGACGTACGAATTCCTCGTGTCGGACCCCCAGCAGCGATGGCTTGGGCCGGAAAAGGGTGTCATCCACCTCGCCGTCGCCGCCGTCGCCAACGCCATCTGGGACATGTTCGCCAAGGCGCGCGGGAAGCCGTTGTGGAAGTTGATTGTCGACTTCACGCCGGAAGAGTTTGTCAATGCGACCTGTTTCCGATACATTACCGACGCGATCAACCAGGACGAAGCGTTGGAGCTCTTGCGTAAACTCGAGCCGACCAAGCAGGCGCGGGAAAAGGAGGTCCTCGAGCGTGGATACCCGGCCTACACGACGTCCGTCGGATGGCTCGGATACTCGGATGAAAAGATTGCCAGATTGACCAAGGACGCGCTCGACCAGGGCTTCAACCACTTCAAGCTCAAGGTCGGCGCCGACTGGGAGGATGATCTCCGACGTGGTCTCTTGATTCGGTCCATCATTGATGACCCTGCCAACATCCGAGAGGACCGAAAGAACGTCGACCCCAAGACGATCGAGGGCAAGAATGCCGGTCCTACTGGATGCGTGCTGATGGTCGATGCCAACCGTGAGTAGCTACGACGTCAAAAGACTGTCGCGCTGATCCCCGTCGCAGAGGTCTGGGACGTCCCTCAGGCGGTCGAATACATGAAGAAGCTCAAGCCCCTCAAGCCATGGTTCATCGAGGAACCGACCGCGCCGGATGACTATGTCGGACACGCCGCGATCCGAAAGGCCCTCGCGCCGGAAGGCATCAAGGTTGCCACCGGTGAACACTGCCACAACCGAGTAAGTCCACACCTCGTGCGACCCACCACTTGAACCCGCTGACGCCTCGCGCAGATGGGCTTCAAGCAACTGCTTCAACTCGAGGCGATCGACGTCTGCCAGATCGACTCGTGTCGAATCGGCGGGGTCAGCGAGATCTTGGGCGTGCTCTTGATGTCGGCCAAGTTTGGCGTGCCCGTCTGCCCTCACGCCGGTGGTGTCGGTCTTTGTGAATATGTCGTGAGTAGAGGCCTTGCTTCTGTATTCGAATCTCGCTAATAGCTTGCAGATCCACCTTTCGCTTATCGACTACATCGCGGTGTCGGGTAACATGGACAGGAACGTGTTGGAATTTGTAGAGTGAGTGCCGACGTCAATGTTCGCTCGGCCGTTTCTGATGATGCCTTCATAGCCACTTGCACGAACACTTCCTGCATCCCGTCTCGATCAACAAACAGGGCCGATACAAGTAAGTATCGCCGCCTCTTCTCCTTAAACGACGATCCGCTGATTTTCTTCCCACAGCGTCCCGCTCGGCGAAAAGGTCGGCTACAGTATCGAAATGTACCAAGAGTCGATGGAAAAGTTTGCGTTCCCTGGTGGAGAATACTGGGTGCTTGCCGCGCAGGGAAAGGCGCCCAAGCTTAATGGCCACTAGAGGTCGTCGTTGTAATGAAGCGATTGGGGCATCAGGGCCAGCCTGGCTGGACTGTATTTTAGTTGATTTGACTTGTGAATCATGCATTGGAAACGCTGAAAGGAGATTTGGACGATGGGATTTGTATTGAGAGCACTGCCAGCTGCACTGCCCATGCCTGCGGTATACTCATGAACACAGCTATGAAGACGGGACTTGTCAACACTGCTTCACGCCGCTGCGGACTGGCAGAGATGGATTATGGATGGATGAGTGATGATCAGCTGATAACCTCGTCTGTGACGGAAATATACCCGGCTTGGCTTGAAAATAGCATAGGCATAGCTGACGTCATAATGAGCAGGACTGGGCCAAATTCCAAAGTGTATGACTCCGTGAATCCCGCAGTCGGAGAGGTGGTATATATCACACGGACGACGTCGTGGAGTCCTTGCGTGTCTTGCTCTACTCATCAGCCTCGCTCAAGATGCCGCACAACAAGATGGACCCCAAGAACAGCGACGTTCCGGAGGAACATCATGTCCACCGGTACGTTTCCCGCACTTGTCACGCATGTCGCCAATACTGATCCCTCTCGTAGGATCGGAGCATGGATGTCCCAGGACAAGCGGCACCACCACGACTTCGTCAACAAGACTGTTGATCACGTCGACAAGCACCCAAAAGAATTGTTGCCGGTGTTGAAAGAGTTCAAGGAGATGGTCGAGAATGACAGTCGGCTGTTTATGCTCTTTGAGAGCATGTTTGATCAGGTGCGTTCCTTTCCAAGTCCTATCGCTCTCACCAGCTATACTGAATCCGCCGATGATTGACAGGTCCCCCACGGCAAAAAATACCTGACCGATCCGACGGGCGAAAAATCCCAAATCCGGGACTTTAATCATCTCCTCCAAGTGCTCAACCACGTCCTCACCACCGCACCCGCATGGACCGACGCCGGACACTCGGTCGGCCTCGTGGGGGTTCCCATCAACGCGATCCTCGATTGGCCGATGGGGACCCGTGCGGGCTTTGCGGTCTTTCAGGATCCCGAGGTGAATGGGATGCTCAAAAAGGTGCTGGATACGTGGGGGGAGTATCTGAAGAGCGAGGCCAGTTGCAGTGTGTTGGAGGATAATAAGATCGGGTGGTTCTCCGAGCACGGGATCAAGAGTCTGGAAGAGGTTGCGAATGTGGGAGAGACGCAGTCCAAGTTTGACGAGTTGTTCGTGTGTGATCCCAAGGCGAGGTATCACGGCTACAAGAGCTGGGACGACTACGTGAGTCCCCTTCGCCCTTCCAACCGTTCACGTAGCTGTTTGCGCTAATACATCTACAGTTCACTCGTCTCTTCCGCTTCGACGACGGGATTCGACCCATCGCCGAGCCGGAAAACGACAACATCATCGTCAACTCGTGCGAATCCATGGTCTACAAAGTCGCGCACAACATCCATCGCCGGGAAAAGTTCTGGATCAAGGGCCAGCCGTATTCGTGCGTCGATATGTTCGCCCAGGACCCGTGGGCGGAACAGTTTATCGGCGGAACGGTGTACCAGGCGTTCCTGAGCGCGTTGTCGTACCACCGATGGCACGCACCCGTTTCGGGAACGATCAAAAAGGCCTACGTCGTTCCGGGGACATACTACTCTGAACCGCTGTACGAGGATTTCGAGCAGAACGGCGGGCCCTCGAGCGAGGGGGAAAATAACTCCCAGGAATACCTCTCCGTCGTGGCGACACGGGCGATCATCTTCATCGAGGCGGATAACCCCAAGATTGGGTTGATGGCGTTTATGGGGATCGGGATGACCGAGGTCTCGACGTGTGATATCACGGTGAAAGAGGGGCAGCACGTCAAGAAGGGCGAGCAGACGGGGATGTTCCACTTTGGAGGTGAGTTGCGGCGACTACGTCGGCCGTGAGGCTGCGCTGATGCGTTCTTGCAGGGAGCACGCATGTCAATGTTTTCCGAAAGGGTGTCAAGCTGACTGGGTTCCCCGAGCCGGGAAGGAAGCATAACGTTCCCGTGAGGAGCAAGTTGTGCGAAGTCGTCGAATAGAGCAGAAATTTAGAAAAGTTAGAAGTTGTATGACGCCACGTGCGCCTGAGTGAAAGATAATGCTAAACTGTCAAGTCTACATCCTGGCGGTGACATCCAGCTGCACATGCGCTGTCTATGCTAGCTGGAACACCAGACGTGTTTCCAATGTGCCTCTTCATGGCATTTCCCTTACACCTGAAGGGGATCCGATGGTTATCTTCTCCTTAAGGGGTAATGAGTGCACAAACTGAACTGGACAATGCTATAGCCAACACGCTCTGATCATCACAATGTTATGTCAGAGGATTTTGGCTTGATGAGCACTCCATCACACACACTGTCATCGATACTCATCGTGACTCCTATCTTGTGCGGTGGTTCTCTCTCCAGATCACAACACTCCCTTCACCCTGCCCTACGTAGAAGCGTTTTCCCCAGCATGTCTGATCAATCACTCGTGAACCAATGGCCAAAATACCTGAGGGAGTTATGATTTGGGACCGGCGGATGACTCACAACACCGGCGGAAAAGGGAGTGCCATTAAAGGATGTGTTGTTTCAATGCTGTTGCTTCGGGCAGGAGTGAGTCCCACACAGGAACTGCGGGCGCTTTACCTGGGGCACGGGGGCCACCTCGTTACATAGATATTCGATATGTTCGGCCTTAGCCTGATTTGCAGGACCGCTCAGTCGGGGGTCGCTTACACCTGACAAAGCATCATTCCCTCCCAGTAGCATCGCGTTTCCGATCCGACCCTTGACTTGACATGAAATGCCCCTTCGAGCACTTCTCGCGGGCAAGAAAGTTCAGCTGGATTGTGAACTGTGATGCCTACTGTTTCAGATCGTTTTAGGTGGAGAGGACGCCGAATTCTTGGAAGTATGCTACCAGTTATTCACGAACCCGAACTTCCATCTGCAAGCATATCGAAAGATCACTGACGGCAAGTCAGAAGAGATCTGCATTTTGTATATGGGAAAGCGTGCAAAGGTAGAAGGGATCCCCTCCGCAGCGTTTACATGGGGGTATTGCATGGCCACCGCGATTACAGGACTGGATAACGAACGATCGTGCCTCGTCTATGGCGATGTCGAAATCGATCGGTCATGAGAACTTCCTCAAGGAGAATGACTCGCCAACCGCAACGATCGAAAGGGCAAACTCTCCCCTTTGGACAAGACATGCTTCGAGGACCTCAACGACCATCGCCTGCTCTCAAAGTCTTCTTCTGATGTCGTTGACCCATCCTCATTTGCTCCCACGGTCCAGGGATCGAGCGACATGTGCACAGATGGGGTCCGTTCAAGTAATATGGAGTTGACGGCAGAGGACAACGCAGGGTTACCGGCACGTGGAACTGCGACTGAATCAGAATCCGAAATATTTGGAGCAGAAACTGCGAACGAGTCTGTCGAGGGAACTCAGGCGGGAACAGGGCGACTAAGCCTGGTGATCTTTTGTCCGTCACCTGAGGCTACCGACCGTCGTGATCTCGTGAAGTCTGCTTCACATCTTCTATATCTATCTGTTTATTTAGTTGTATCGTAAAGTCTTTTGACGTATACATGGCATTGCTACCGCCACGCACCTCTACTGATCCTCGGCTGCGAATGACTGGTGACGCCCGCGAGCTGCTGTAGCTAACTGAACAGTAATGGGCGGCTACAGCGGGTGCGACCGCAACCAAGTACCTGGACGAAAGAAAGCTGTTTTTCGAGAAAATGACTGGCTTCCCGGAACCGGGACCGAAACACAATCTTCTTGCAAGGAGCAGGTTATGCGAGGTCGCCGGATAGATGGGAGTCTTAACAAAAGTGTAAGGTGTAAGCCGTAAATGCGCTTATTCGAAAGTATTGTTGACTAGCACGGGATAAGTTCTTGCAGTACCTGCATGTGTATCGTGCGAGCATGGGATTCAAAGCTCAGAAAAAGCTCAGGGGCAAAACCCGGAACATCAAACCCATGCTATCACCCTTTTCCCCTGCCCCCTAGCTTCCTTATGGCGTAAAGGGTCAACTCCGAAAACCTACTATGGGAAGCGATGCACCGCAATACGTAGCCTGAGGCTGTACAGGTGAATTCGGCCGACATCTGCACGACACTCCTTTGTCGCCTCGGCAAGCGCCTACCCATCGGTTCACGCTTGACTTGATTTGATTGGCCACAGTAGGCCTTGGGCGAGCTCATATGCTCACATATGGTGTGAGAAAGGAGGGATTACAAAAGAGGTCATGAGGCGGTGAGATTGCAAATTGGTGATGAGGGAGAGGTCGGCATCATGCCGGGTATTTGAACATAACAATGACTGACAGACTGCTCCTTCAGTACCACACCGTTCTGATTCCAAAACACATCCACTTTGAATCCCGAGTTCCCTTGAAAATGGACAAGCAACAGCAAACCAAACATAGGCAAATTCAGATTGAGCTTCAATTGCGCTGCGTCCTTTTGCAGAGCTTCTCGATGAGCAGGCCCGATATCCTAGAACAGTGCTACAAACTGCACTTCGGCTTTCGACCCTACCGCGACTTCAGTGATGAAAAGGACTTCGAAGAGTGCAAGGGGTTAGCTGAATGGTGTGTGCGAAAACGGAAGACCATCGATGGCCTCCCCACCTTGGCTTTCACGTGGGGGTACTGCATGACAACCGTGCAAGCTATAATGCAGAGCATTCTAGAACCGATTCCTTACGCTGTAGCAATGGCAGATCTCGCGGAGAGAATGACTCCCCTGATGGAGACCTTGAAAATCTGCCCCGAGGATCCTGATTGCCAAAGCCAGTACTGCGAAGGCGGGACCTGTGCTTTGAAAGGCACGTGTTTCGAGGGCTTTGCCGTCTACAAACCATCCCAAAAAGATGCAGATGCACCTGATAATCGATCGTCATTCGCAACTTCTCCCGGTGGATCGAGGGCAACCACTCAAGATACGTCTGTGTCCGATGGCGAGATCTCCGGAGCAGCAAGTTTTTTAAGTCAAAGTTCATAGGCTCAGTGGCAACTTAGCCTACATTGATGAGCCTGTTGAAAGTCGTAGAGCGCGTTAGGGTCGCAAGGGATGAAAGTCGGAAGAGCGGAAGGTCACTCTCAATTATCGCAGGGGCTAAGGGCGATATAGCAGCTCCAGTTTTTATGCTTGTATCGAACCCTCGGATGACGTATTCTGTAGTTCGTTCGCCGCATCGAGGATAAATGATATGCTGCAATCTCGCGATCGCGCAGCGAACATACCCCTGAATGGCCCTGACATTAGCATTATCCTTCACATTCGAAATCTTCTTGGACCAGCATAACGTACGGAGGAGCGCATTGATGCTTCAAGGGGTAATCTTGTTGAGTCCTGGCAGTTATCTTTGTCCGTGGTGCTCAAGCAGATCTTTTGTTCTCTTCAAAGGCCAAATCTCAAACGCGAATGCGATTCGCCAGAGACCAACGGTCGAAATAGCCCGATCAGCACTCAATAATTGCATGCGATGCAGCTTGATCTGACAATCTTGCCAAAAGGAAGCCGAACGAAGACAGGTAGAGTACGAGTCTCTTTGAACGTAGCGTGGATCACCTCGCCTTCTATGACTACTTTCAAACATATAATACGACTTCTGCGCTCATCGCCATGCAATGCTCAGAAAAGCTAGTCTGCTTGACTGTTCTAGTCGCATTTGTTGTACACCGCGCCGGTCACTCAACCCTTGTGGCCAGAACCCCAGTATGTCGTCCGGGAACTCAGAGACAGCAGTCTGGGCACATGTGAAAAACTTACCGGAGAGCGGCAATGAGGAGGTGGAACCCCTATGAGCCAAAGGAACTTTGCATGCGAGTGCGGGCGGTCGTTGTCTGCCTCATGTTCCTTCCGCCATCTGCAATCAGACGAAGCAAGACGTACGTAGAATTCTGGAAACACATTTTAAGACCTCTTCTCACCACAGACCTCTCGGATGGGGATTTGGAAACACTTTTGCAGCGATTCAAGCGGTTTTGGTCAAGTCAGGAATGAAATAGCATCCTTGATCGATCTCAACCCATGGATAGGTAAAGGCATCCTGAAGGTTTTCGGAGCATGGCTTGTTCATATCACGTTTGCCGCGACGTCATCTGAACTTCACGGGTATACTGGGGCCTCAGCATACGTTTAAAACAGACTGCCGAGTGAGGCGGCCGGGCTTCTGAGGCGCTTATGCTCGAAACTATCAACTGATGTTGACCAGGTAGACGAGACTCACGAGCTGTGTGACCGGGCCATGGGCGAAGTCAGAGCCACCTCTCTCCGAAGCCAAGCCGATGGCATAGAAGTACAAGGCGCACGAAAAATATGATTGACGACGTCGCCACCTCCTGGTATATGCCGACCTCTATCCTCCCTCGCTCGCCCTTCATATCAGGCTCATCCGAGATCGACGGTCAGCCCACTGACCGCACAACCGTCATCAACTACTCTCTGATCAGTCTGACTGACCGTAGCTTCCAAGCTGAGTCAAAATACCGGAGGTTGAATCGCATCTGGCAGGGCAAAACATTGGATGATGATGCCTCTCTGCAGCCGGCTTCGGCGGCCACTTCAGCTGCTAACTCCAGTGCCCCATAACATTCCTTACAGAATGTTTTCGGGACCGATCTTCGGTATGTTTCTCAACCTTTCCGTCTCCTGCCAAATTCGTCAAGGTCAGACTGACGTCCGATTCACCTCGACATTCCTAAAGAGCGGCGGCAAGTTCTCTCTGACATGGTTCACGGATGTTCTTATTTCGATTGCGCGTGTATTATGTTAGTTCTTCGTCAATATCGACCGCAAAGTCCTGCCTCGGCGGCTATTGCGGGTCCCTTGTGAAGGCATGAGCAAGATATGTTTAGTCATATATAGTGGCTCATGATATCGCTTCAATTCAATTCCGTACTAGAAGGATCTGAAGACACTCTGCTGAGCTCATGCCAACCGAGGCAATAACCGAAAGTATGGTGACATTCATTCGGTGAAGTCGCCGTAGGCTCCATGCGCATTTTAACGTCAATGGCCAGCCAAATGAGTACAGCGGATCAAACCAATCAGATAGAGGACTTAGATCGGTGTCCTTCCTGTCAACTGCTTGACGCCGCCCGCCAACGTGCTAGTCGTCATCGTCTGTGGGATGAAGTATGTCTCGTAGAGGTGGGCGTATGATAGCGCATAGTCTTGCAAGGCACTGCGGATGACCTCCAGTCTACGAGCGTCATTCTGTCGCAAGCCGACTATATGGCGCGTATGGCGCGTCAGCGGAGCAGTAGCAAATACTGAGGAGCACCTACAGTAGTAACCAACGACTCCCATCGCAAGCGCAACCGCGCATAGGTAGACCAGGGTCGCCAGTGGGGCCCCCGGCGAAGCTTTACGAATCGCAGTTGACTCTATTCGATCTTGTTAGCAAAGGCCTCTCGATATAGTCCGTCGCGACTTACCTCCTCTGACCTGCATCGCCGCGCCCTGCTCCACATTCAACTTTTCCTCAATCAACGTACACCGCATGCCAACCGCCATCGATACCCGCGCATACTCGATCGCCAACTCGCGGTGCCGCTCAAGGTCAACTTTTTCGGACGACTGCAGCACCGGATGCGCATGGGCGAGCGCGTCCTGGGCGATCTCTGCGTCCGAGCGAGGCGAATAGGGCGGAAGGATGCCGTGGTGGGTTTCGTCGGTCTGGATAGAGGCGCTTGCCATCGGCGCAGAGGGCAGCGGATCCGTGGCGATGCCGGCGTCTACGTATTCCCGTACGACTTCCTCGACCAGCGAAGTTTCGGGCTCGGACTCGAAGACGTCGTCCTTGGTCTCCTTATTGCGATGATGAATTACCTGGATGACGCGTTAGCGAGAGAATCCCTCAATGACGACAAGACTCACCCTCTCAGTCCTATACGTCACAGTCCTGACCACCGTCCTTCCCTTTCCATCCTTTCCCTCCTCCTCGGAATCCTCGCCATCCTCGGCAAAATGACTCCGCAACTCGTCACCCAGGCTCATCCTGCCTCCACTCTCACGCACCGCCAGACTCCCCGGCGCAGACGCATCTGTCTCCCCGCGGCCGTGCCTCGACCCGGCGCTCTGCTGCGTCCGTAGGATATCGAGCTCGTGCGTCAAGCGCTTGATAGTTTGTTGGAGGTCCTGGTTTTCCGCTTTGCGCCGTTCGAGGGTACGCGCGGCTTCTTGCGCGGCATGGAGACTGGCTTGCAGGGTCGCGTTGGTCGCTTGTAGAGTTTCTAGTCGGTCTTCCCACTGCGAGGGCTCAGCGAGGGCCATCGCCGACGAGAAAGTACATACGTTGCGTTTCTCGTCCTCGTACGTCTCTATCGTCACCTTTAAGCCCGCAACGTCCTCCTCCTTGGCCAATAACGCATCCCTCAACCTATCCGCCTCGGCTGCAACGACCGTCAACGCCGAAACCAACGTCAATCAGAAGGCGACGTACCATTCGCATCCTGTAACATCCGCTGCTGCATCGCATGACTCTCCTTGGCGGTACTCAACTGCTGCTGCAGATGCTGCATCTCCAATTCGAGCTGCCCGAGAAGAATCAGCATATATCCGCCGCTCGTCCGCTCAGTCGCCACCTTCGGGAACACTCACCGTGCAAATCTGCGTCCCCAACTGGGCCTCCCGCGTTCGACTCTCCTTCTCCTCCTTCCGCTTACCCGCCAACTCTGCCCTCGCACCATCGAGCGACTCTTGCAGGTCCGCCAGTTGCGCTTCGGTCTCGGCTCTACGGAACAGGCTTAGCTACGCGTTCTATGGGGGTTCGAGTGGGGTCGTACCCGATGACTTGTAACTGCCGCGCCAAGTCGTTCTTCTTCTTCAGGAGCTCTCCATTCTCCCGCTTGAGAGCCTGTAACGCATCGTGTGTCGCCGCGAGGGAACTCGTGGACACCGTCTACCCCCACGACCCAAGACCGGGAATCAGCGAAGGAATTCCCTGTTTTTCTTTTACCAGGAATTCCAGCGAGAGGGGACGTACCGAAATCCGATCTAATCGTGACCCGCGTCTCCCAACCTCCTCATCCTCCTCCCCCGAATCCCCACCACGGACAAAACTCGTCTCATCCAACATCGACAGTTCCGAATCGGCGGCCACGAGCGCCGGAAGCTCGGGCGATCCCGGAACAGGAGGGGCCGAGGTGAATGGGTCCGCCCCGGGGGCGCGGGTCGTTGGGGTGGATGTTCGTCGCGCGTGTCGGGTGATCTGGGATGGGCTCGTGCTTCGGCGGGAGGAGGTAGATGTGCGTGGCGGTCTTGGGCGCGCGATGGAGGATGAGTTCGTGGTGTAGGAGTGGTTCGAAAGGGCTGAAGATGATCGTGCGGCGGGTTTGGTGGTTGTCGTTGGCTGGAAGAAGTAAGCAGCATCAGATACACGTCATGAATGGGGAAAGAAAGGAGGAAGCGTACGGTATGACTCGGCGTTGAGGCCGGATCACTTCCCCGTCTCCCGCCGGCGGATCGCAGAACGGGGGTGAAGCTACTCGGCGGCGGCGGGGCGGGGGAAGCGGTGGATTTCTCTCGTCGGCGCGGGATTTGACTCGTTGCCGGTGTTGATGGTTTCGCTGATACCTTGACCCCGATTGTCTCCGCTGGTTTCTTCTCGGCGCTTGCGTCGGCGCGTACGGATGGAGGATCACCGTTTTGAGAGCTTGGTTGATCGGCGGGGGGCGTGAATGGTGGTTCCGTATCGTTTAGTAGACTGAGGTTTCCTGTTTCTGGGAGAGATAGCTCGTGTCCTACGATCAGACGTCAGTGGGCGTCAGTAGAGGAAAAGTGAAGCCGCACCTTTGAACGGCGTCTTGGTAATCCGTCCCGACTCAATACCCATCGCACCCGCCTCATCCCCCTTGCCATCCTTCCCCCTTTCCCCCTCCGCGGCACCGCCCGTATCAGACGCACTGATCAACTGCCCAATCAACCCGACCAACACCCCGGCATCCACCCTCTCCGCAGGATGATCCCTCCCGAACGCGCGCAACTGCTCCCTCTCGCTCGGCTGAAGAAGCGTTGTCCCGCGCTGAGCTTCGTACCGCGCGAACACGTCGGGAAGGTCGGTGCCGAGGATGTACCCTTCTTCGGGGATGAGGGCGTATAGGTCTGAGAGAGCCATCGTTGATGTTGGTGGAAGGGGGATGATGGATGATGGATGATGGATGATGGATGATGGATGATGGATGATGAATCAACTTGTTGTTAATGATGACCCTCGACTCCTCGAGTCTGAATTTCGGCGGCCGAAGGAAAGCGGAAGCGATTCCCCCGCGTGACGAATGCCGCAAGTACGAGTACGGGTCAAGCTCGAGTGGATGGTATGGCTTATTACCGGGATAGGGATACCAACTCCAAACTAGATCCATCAACTACCATGTCGTCATCCTCTCTCGCAAAGTACGCCCTCTCCCCCTCCCATATACACAAGCTAACCCTTCACAGCTGCATCTTCTGTAAAATCGTCAAGGGTACGCCTTCCCCCTCTTCGGCGCTACATCCGCTGACCTTCTCCCCGTTTCGCAGGTGAAATCCCATGGCAAGTCGCTCTCCATCGAGGATTGGAAAGAAGCTGATGGACTCCATACAGCTTCAAGCTTTTGGAGAGTGAGACCGCGTTGGCGTTCATGGACGTCGGACCGATCGCCAAGGGCCGTGAGTCCTCCTTCCCTCTTACTTGAACACCTCTAAAGCATTGCCGTGGCGGTGTAGATTGCCTGGTCATCCCTAAACGTACGTTCTTCCCCCTCCCCATCCTTCCACGAACTCCAAACGATTACTTCCCCTCACGACTTCCAGATCACGCACGAACGCTCACCGATCTCCCGGACGAGGAGATGAAGGACATCTTGCCGTTCACGAAGAAACTCGCCCGCGTCGCCGGCGGGGAAAACTGGAACTTGCTCCAGGTACGGCTCCTTCAGCCCATCTCCTCCCTTCGTCCCGCGAACCCCCTTCGTTCTCTTCCGTCGAACGTCCGCTGATCCCCGTCCTAACGCGTACAGAACAACGGCCGATGGGCCCATCAAGTAGTCGACCACGTACACTTCCACATGATCCCCAAGCCCGTACAAGATAAATCCGCCGGACTGGGCATCGAATGGCCCTCGCAGGACGTACGTGCCTTTTTTTTTCTTTTTTATTAAACGAAAAGGGGTTGCTAATGCCGTGTGGGGCAGATGAAGATGGATGATGTCAAGGCTGTTTATGAAGAGCTCAAGGCAAAGCTCGAGTGACTGACGGCGCGGCTGTAGCGCGAGCAAGTGTGGCTGTCTGGAGAGCGAACGACAACGCGTGGGATGTAAAGCGGAATGGAGTCGGCGATGGTATGATATGCAATCGTTGACGATGCGAATGTAATTCCGAAGTACGCCCTGGGCGTCCGTATGAGAGCAACGCTTCCGCGTCCGTGTTAGAGCCCGCGGCGGATGGAAGTCCATATGCAAATATCCAGCGTAGAGGACCAGAGCTCCATTCGCCATACATGCATCTCCCGCCGAATAGGTTCCCCTCTGTCTTGCGGCGTCGATACGAGACAATCGCCCTGTTCGTCTGCGTGCTCGCTGCTGCCGTAATATCGATATAACTCTGTGAGAACAACGCCGCGTGACCGATCTGCAGGCCAGGCTGAACTGGAAGAACGATACAGAGTAAGAGCGTAGACCGAGAAGGAGCGACTCGGCCTTGATCCCGGACTCCGGAGGCACCATGATGACGCCAGGTCTCTACGCAAGGCGATGATCGTTTGCAACGCCTCATCATCATGTTATCTCCCTTTCTCCGTCGACATCATCGCTTGGTTGCCGCTGTCGAACGCATAGTACACACTCAAGTACGAATCATCATGGTCCGAAGTAGCGACGTCCTCCTTATCCTCGTACGTCCTTTCTCAAGCTCTTGTGGTACGGAGTGAGTTAACATCGTCATTGAACAGGTAACGATTCTCTTCCCTCCTGCGGCGGTATTCATGATCTCCGGCTGCTCATGCGACCTCCTCATGTACGCCCTCCCTTCCCTTTTCACACAACCCTCACTCACGGACGGACGGAACCACTTGCAGTAACATCTGCCTCACCATCCTCGGCTACTTCCCCGGCCACATCCACGCGTTTTACCTGATCTACAAGAAGATGCAGGCCGAGGAGCGATACGGTCCGGCCGGGTATACGTATTTGGGGAATGGGAACTACGGGGAACATGCCGGTGCGAGGCCGGTCGGGGGTCGTGAGTGTTCTTTGTTCCTTGAAGCTGGTTGTAGTGCGGTGCTGATTTCTTGTGGGGCAAGCTCAACCGAATTACGGAGCGACGGCTTAGGCTTCGTGGACGAGCATTCTTGGAAGGTTGACTGTAACAGATATCTCGGACTAGGAATTCGATACATACATGACGTCGTACGTCGTGTTTCGTCGCGAGCACATGTTGTGGGACATGGCTGTTCCGCATTAATGGTGTCTTGGGGTGAGTTCGTCGCGGACATTGATCGTGCATCGATGTAGTGCAACCGCGTCACAACGGTCGGCATTCCTTGACTGTCTTTGGATGCTCAATGCCGCAAGTATAAGCTTCTAAGGAGTCAGAGGAGTAAAGAATGGTGGAGAGAGGTCAAACGGCTCCAGATGGCATGTGATCGTCAAGCTACTTTGAATATGCGCAACTCGAGGACGATTCTGAAGGCGAACTAGGAAAATCATGAGGGAACTCGCGAACGTTCTACAACATGTCTATAAGACCCCAACTAGTGTATACGAACGGCCCCAGTCATACACGGAGAACATGTTGAAGACAGCGAACACGACACACACAGCGAAACATTCCAATCGAGAGCAAAGGTACGACAACAAAGGCAAGGCGTGACCAGGATATGTAAATCACTTCGGATCGACTAGACCTTTTCCGACGACGCTCGCGCCGGATGCTTGGGCGTTGACAGCACTCATCCTCTCGAGCGTCTCCATGAAGTACGTTACGATGGAGAGCATTGTCACGTCGGCGCTCTGGGCAGTTATCTGGTCTTTGCCGTACCGTTCCATCCAGGCCTTGACGGCCATAGACTGGCCATTCGTGCCAGTAGACGCAAGCGACTGCTGATCTCCGTGAGCGCGTGATTCTGACGTTGACTGTGCATCAGTCTCAAGGAGACTGGTGGCCTGCTTTGCGAAAGCGGTCTTCATATCCCTGTAATCCTCCTGCAATATATCCAGGCGGGCTGCGTCAATGAGGTGGGCGATGTCTATCAAGTCTTCTCGGTGAGCACCGCCAACCGTGCCATCTCTGTGTATCCTGACCGCGGCAGCCCTTGCCACCACTTTCGGCCCGCATCGCAGCACAGTTTTCTCAACTATGCTTCCATGCTTTTTCGACAACATCTCGAAATCTTGCCTGAACTTCACGACAGCCGGGTCGACAGCCGACTCCGATGTTGGAGCGGGTTCGCTCCACATCGCATCGAAAGACGCGGTTTTTCTTTGCTGGGACCGAGCTTCGGATCAGGGTTAGCCTCCTCATCTGCCTCCACCATCATCATCCATGCAACTGCCAATATGAAGGGATGCCAAGCAGTCGGGGGAGTGGATGGGTCGAACTTTAACAGCCGCTCATCCATGCTTTCGGCATGCCACTTGTCAGCGAGCTCCTCTGGATCAAGGTTCAGCCATTCCTTGAGACCCTCATGAGCGGCTTGAAGCGAAGACGATTGAGCAGACATGAGGGGCGAAAATATCAGTTCGATAGGAGTGGAAGTAACAGACATGGCTGGTTCTGCTCTTATCCCTCTGGGTATGTATTATATATGTATCATAGCGTTCTACCGGGCCGTGAGCCATCCTTCCGCGATCCGCTCCGAAGCGGCAGTCCTTTGCCACCTCCTGTCGAGCTCCTTTCTTCCAAGGGGAAAGACTCCTTACAATCGAGTCGCAGATATCCCTCAGGCATTTTTGCTATTCCGCCTTTCCGAAGCTAGGCGCAGCACGTCAGCAGGCTAATTGTTCAAGGCACAATGATGCGATTGAGTAATAGATGTCTATGATTGACAGCGCGAGCGGCTGTACCGGTGCTGACTTTGGGTCAGACCAGGAAGTCTTTGTTACTCGCCAGTACGTCTAGACATATACTTCGCATGTTCCGGCAAGGCTACAGCTACCGCGTTCGGCACTCTTCTTTAGTCGTCGTTCAGGCTGTTCCTGGGACGAAAGACCGCTAGAAAGCAGTAGTCCCCGAACCAATCCTTCAAGCACCCGCATTGTGTGACTAGATTCATGTATCGAAACATTACACAGACATAGCTGCCTCTTCAATTATTACTTCTCAGCGCATCCGATCGATAGCGACTAGATACGAGCCGCGCCCGTTCTGTCGATACAATTGTCGACGCATCTTCAATGAGTTCATTGACAAACGCCTCCATCTGCGCTCCCTCGAAGGGAATTGAATGGGAATCGACAGTGTTTCCATATGTGGAAGATTGGGCGTCGGCTTGAGTTTCCTCCGTGAAGGTCGACTTGGCAATGGAAGCCGGAGAGGCATGTGGAGCTCGCGTCTCAACGCCGCCTTCCTGCTTGCCACCTTTGACCCAAAGGAAAGAAGCTTTCCATTTGCCATATGCGGCCTCGGCTGAGTCGAAATCTTGAGAGCCTTCCAGTATGTTACGAAGTTCTTTTAGGCATCCGTCAGCCACTGCGTGCATGGACGTGCGATGCGCTACTGCTAGCTGATGATCGCACTTCTTTAGGATTTCGGCAGTGAATCTACCAAGAAGTGCAGCTTCTACCCTTGGGGCGATTTCAAGATGAAGACGGGAATAGGTGAGCTTGAAAACATCGAATGCTCCCAAGAACTCGGGCCATACGGGGTCGACTTGGTCTTCTTCTGTTGCAAAATCATGCTTGAAGACTTTGTCAAAGGATTTGGTTTGCTCTTTGCTGAGCGAAAATGATCCAGGCAGCACATTATGGATACCTTCCCAGACATACATCCATAGAATGGGCGGCAGGTCTGCTTTTATTCGCAGGTCAAGGCCATGGTCGTTGAGCAGCGGAGCGAAAGTGTGGAGCCAGCGCTCACACCGCTTCTCGTGCTCCTTGACGGTGTGTCGTGCGGCTAACCCGTTCCAGTCGAAAAGGACGGACAAAGCAGCTCGAAGTGATGTGGGATCTGGATTCATGTTGTACGCAACGTATGGTGGAAAGTATCTGCTATCCCGGCGCATGTCCCCGCCCCCCTCCTCACCGAAGCAAACCGTTTCGGACCTACATGCCTTTATAGCCGTCCATGTCAGGCGATGCGTGACGGTACTCCTTTCAGCTTCCCTTTGCCCCTTCCTCGATAAGAGTCACTCGAGGCGGAGGGTCCACCAGCGACACAGCGCTGAGGATACGGGTCTTGCTTGTTCAAAGGAAAGGATGCAGCTGCGTAGCGTAAACAATCGATCACAAAGATCATGATTAAGAGAGGTAGCTGTTCCGCTACACATCCGTTGCAGACATGGACAATGCTCATTATGCCACACTCTAGCGCCTCGCGATCGCTGGACTCACAACAGGACCATATACTAATCGCTGTCATCACTCATCGCCAGCGGATCCTTCCACACATTCTTCCCCGTCTCACCCGCCGGGTCCTCCTCATCACTCGCGATATCCGGCCAATCGGGACTTCCCTCAACCGCGGGCGCTGCAGTGGCATCGTCCTCCTTATCATCGTCCAATATGACGACCTCGTCCTCTGGTCTCTTGCGTTTCTTGGTTTGTGAGCCGTCTTCGTCCTCTGCGTCCAAGCCCATGCTGAGGCCGACATCACTGAGCGTCAACTGTTCCTCTGTTCTTCCGCTACCCGAGGACGGGACCCTCGTGATCTTTCCGCTCGGCATTGTCGTCGGTGCGTCCTTCGCGCCGTTCGTCTTTGTTGCCGCATTCGTTTTTGACCTTTTCCGTGACTGTCCTCCCGCGCCGACCTTGAATGGCAGATTGAACGCGTCGTACAGCCTTCGGACTTTGACTTCGCCCAGACCCGGACACAGAGCCAGCTGCTCCGGCGTGGCATGTGCCATATTTTTGAACGACTGACCCGTCATCGCGCATTAGTACGCCCCTCAACATACATATAAGTGGAGGTAGAACGTACCCCAAAATTCGTCCCAAGCGTCAGGACATCCGTCTTGTTCACCCCCTTGACACTCGTCAACACGCTCTGCAGCTGACTCGCATAGTTCTTGTGTACGCGCTCCTTGAGCATGTCGGGCGGTTTGTGTTCGAATGCTTTGTATGTCGCGAGGTAGGTTGCTGCTTCTTCAGCGCTGCGGATATGCAGAGGCGTCAAGTGGGATTGAGTGAAGGAAGGGGAAGAGCGTACCTCCATGCGGTTATTACGGTGATTTCGTTGATGAGACAGATCTTGGTGATTTCCCTGATGGGTTCTTGATGTTCGCTCTATCGGCAATGTCCTCATCAGTGGCCCATCACTCCATACTCACGGATGCCAATGACTTACGATGTCGCACATTAGCAGAAGAATGCGTAAGAGATACGTTCCCCTGATGGCTTCGATTCGAGTATGCAAGTATTCGGGATGCAGTCGATGATATTTGAGACTATGAAAAGCGAGGGCTCTGTGAATAAACATCGAACAGCTATGATGTATAGAAGGAAACTTACCTGAGATACAAAACACATGTGTTGGCTCCGACCTGATAGTCTGGCACAATATCTCCATACTCCCAACCGACACCTTGAATCGCTTTCAACACTGGATTTCCTCTCTGGACCACGTCCTGTTCAGCCGGAATCCAGCAATAAGATAGCGCGCTCACCTGCCTAGCGTTTACCACGATGGACCGCTTACTCCCACTGGGGACATTGACAGGCTTGTTCGTCTTGCCCTGTGCCGCCGCTACTCCACTTTCAACACCATTCACATTCGTCCCCGGCTTCGGAGCGGCTTGTCCGTCTCTCCCTACGGATGCAGCGGTACTACTGGGGATTTGCGCGCCGTCTGCGTCAAGTGTTATTGGTGGAGCCGAGGGAACGGGAAGGTGTGCGTTTGAAGCGTTGCGGTTCGATAAATTGCGGTTCGATGCAGCTGCCGTGGGGACGGTTATCGGCGGTTGCATTGGTGTTTCTTCCGCAGGCCGGGGAAGAGAGGAAGCCGGAGTAAAGCCTGGAGCGGTTGGGAGAGGCATGATGCTGATATGAGGGTCTCGTTGACGGTGGAAGTCTCCAATTGCTGAAATGTGCGTTGTCAAAGTGAAGAGCGAAGCTATCAAGAGTGACGACATCCCGGATATTTCGCTCTAAAACTCCTTTTATGTACATTTTGGGCCGAAATTAGCTCCGGTCTCGATTGCCACCTCAATCCGAAGCAGTACCACTTGATTGCCAGCTATACTTTTGTGGCTGTTGTTCCATCGGACACTCGACTGTCGCACTTACAGTTAAAGATGGCGCCTATCCTCAACGAAGAAGAGACGGCGATCGACCCGTATGAGCTACTCGGCATCAAAGTTGAAGCGACCGAAGCCGAAATCAAGAGCACATACCGAAAGCTCAGTCTGAAATGTCATCCAGATCGTGTAAGCTTTCCCTTCCTTCCTGATGCAATAGCCCATCATGGCTAATATGTACCACAGTTCCGGGCTGATTCCTGCTTCCTGGACGATTGATAGAACCCCGATAATCCAAATGCGGCGCAGCAGTTCCATGTGTTGTCCCTCGCGTTGGGGATGCTGATGGATCCCTCGAAGCGGTCCTACGTGAACAACAAGTTGGACGAGGATCGTCGCAAGAAGGAAAAGTATGCAGTGATGGAGAAGAAGAAGAGGGGTCTCGTGGATGTGAGTGGTTCCCTCTCAACTCCGAGAATCATGCTAATATGATATGGCAGGCCCTTCTGGCAAGGGAGGAAGAGGCGAAAAGAGCAAAAGCGAATGCCTCGCAGCGGGCTGCGCAGGAGACGGAAGAGGAAGCGATCAAGGAAGCCGGACGCAAGATGCGGGAGGCAATGCAAAAGGCCTCGACAGCCCAAACGACTGCCGCTACGCCTCCGGTGAACAATGCCCCGCGTCCATCGCCGACAGGGACAAGACCGCCGATGACGCCGGTCGACTTGACGTTGACGCTGCAGTTCCCTGCCGATGCAGATCTTGCGACGTCATCCATGCTCTGTTCCTCGACAGCGCTAGAACCACGTATCACCTCCCTCTACGGTCCCGTCAATTTTGTCATCCTGAAAGAACCTAGCACTGCAGACGGCTCGGAGAAGAAGAAGAAGAAGCCACGCGGGGCACGGGCGATTGTCGAGTTCAAGGAGAGCAACTGGAGTGGTTGCTGGGCATGTTGGAAGGACCACATGGTGGATTGTGGGACGGGAAAGGCAAGACGGCCGCTTGTGCAGGGCACAAAAGTCAAATGGGCGACCCAAGATGGAACGATACCGGAATGGATCCATTGGGCGGAACAGCAGCATGCAAGCAACGGCGATACACCGTTGAAAACACCTGCGGATCCGGTCTACCCAAATATTACACGCCCATCCGCAAAGATATCCTCCTCATTCGCCGCATCATTCGCTAGCTCGTTCCCTACGGCCGAGGAAAGACGGCAGCAGGAAATACGGAATGCGAAAGCAAAGGCGGAAAGAGCAGCGGCGGATGATTATGAGGGTGCGACTCTTTTCAAAATGAGACAGTTGGAAAGGGAGAGGCTGGAGGCGGAAATACGGAGACAAGAGGAGGAGGCATAGTAGGTTGGATGCATATATCCAATCCGCGATCATCCCTTCAGTTCATCGAGGGCGCGGCAGAGCCGCTCAATAGTATCCGTTGCAACCTTGATCTATGCGTTTGGGAATCAGCAGGTTTTAACTTATGAAGGGGAAGGGCGGGGGGTTAGACCCACCTTCTCCTGATCCTTGGCTTTGGCCGCTTCAGAAACCGCGTCTGCATACCCGGGTCGAGAAGGACGTTTCTCAATCTTCTCTTGATTTCGCCTGGCGACCGCCAGCTGCTTCTCCAAATTTTTCGTCTCTGCGGCACTGTCCGCCTTACCGTCTGCCGGATGCTGAGGATGCCGCGGGACCGACGTTCTCACTACACCAGCCTTCCGGGGCGTTAGTTTGCGAGATGGCGATGTGGATTGAGCCCTTGATCATTGACTGCATGATGTTGAGATGCGACGACATCATGTCGGCGCAGCGTTCGTCGCTGACCTGGATGTGCACTATAGATCAATCGCGTTGATGAGAGACGCCGCTGGTCAGTCAGGAAGAGCCTACCCCTCACAGCCAGACGTTGCTCCTCGGACGCTGCCGTGACGAGCGATCAAAAGGCGGGCCGCTCGTATGCAGTCAATGATCAAACCGAAGTCTGCCGCAGCTTGAGCATCCTTGTGGTCTTTTTGCTGAATAATAGAGTTCAGTCGGCGTAGATCAGAGCGAAGCTTCGCGAAACCCACCTCCTCTTGGAACGGGCACAGCATGGTCGTCTTCGCTTTCGATCCAGAGCGTCGTGGCAGTCTCTGCCACCCCTGAGGATATGAAACGCCCGAAACCTATCGAGACCTCCTTGGATGCCGAACCGGAGACTTGGTGCTACGTTCATGCGAGAACGAAATCTATCGTTCGTTTCGTAGTGATCTTGTCCGTTTTGATGCAGGAGGGACCAATGCGAAGTGCGAAGGTCAAGTCGCCGTTATCTTGCGTGCTCCAACGACCTTGTGCTGAAAACTTCATCCATGAACGACGGCGCTGGGAGTTTGCGATCGCGCTTGCGATAGTTCAAGGACCTCGCACATTCCTCAAGTCGCACTGCAACGCCGCCGAGCGACCGTTATCTGCTTATTCCAAGTCGACGACAGTAGGGTCTTCTAGGACTCCGCGTCGAGTCTTCGCTTTGAATTTCAATTGCTCGACCTTAATCGATGTCACGTGCGGACCGATCCGGAACGAAGCCGGGTTGTCGCTTGATGCGAGAATGCTGTCGCTCCGAATCCCATTTGTTCTCCCGGGATGCATACCCTTAATCTCTTCTTTCGAGCATCATTTAGGGGCCTACTTTGGGAGGCGAAGTCGTCTTCACTCGTCTTGGCTGAGGCAAAAAACAACAAGGGTCAGCGTTTGAGCCAGAAACACCACGTGCACTCGATGTTTCAGTACAAAAAGCGCTCAAAGCGGCATCAGCCAGAGGACAATAGAGGACTGAAGACGTCGTTTAGTTGTCCGCTTGATTCGCATCAACCCATTGTTGTCTTGAGCTTTCGAAGAACTTGGAATGATTGTCAGCTTGTATATAGCGTGGGAGTAGGCTGCATGTGGCGCCCAAAGGTGTTTACGGTTCCATCGATATTTATATCCTACACGGTCCTTACGCGTTAAATATTGCTGGACGGAGCCATACATTGGCAGACACACGCACTCGCTTCACCACCTGTCTCTATCAATACCTCCGACGATTGCGTCCTGACGACAGATCTACTAGATCGTAAGTCTGGTCCGTAGATGTAGCAAGGACCGGCACGGTTAGGTGTTGCATAGTCAGCACAGATACTCATCCTGCGTGCACATTTCGCAGAGATTGAACGATATTCTACGCGGCTGATTTATCAACCTCACGCCATCGCTATCTCGGTCAGTACCCGCGTTATCCATTACCCCCGATGTATCCCAAGCTGATCATACCTCCCTCGGTTCAGCCCTCGGTTCCCTCGCTATCACAGAACGATACGAACACGCCTCACTCGGGGAGCAAATATTCCGCTTCCGAGGTGTTCTCGCGTGAATTCTAGCTCGGTCACTTAGGTGACAGCCTTGGTTACGAGAGCCGAGGCCGAACCGTTCGGCTGTTTCATAATAGCAAGAAGAGGAATTGGCGGAACTGGCTTCTCGCGGAAATCTTTCTTGGTGAGTTGCAGCTGCTCTGGTTGCCTCGTCTGTGTGTCGGTCTTGTGACGAAGAAGAGGGTCGTGCATTGAATGCATGGGCAATGGCGAGCTGGCGCGAGGGCATGGGATCTGAACTACAAGAGCTGCATAAGGACTTCGGGACAGGAATGGGGGACTCAAGGATGCTGGAACTGGCATTCGCGAAGAGCCTGCAAAGCCGATTCTGGGTTTCGAAAGAATAGCGGATGCGAGCGGGAAAAAACGTTCTTCTGCTTCTTCTGTGGTTCTCAGCTTGCTCTGCGTTTCCGTGAAGTCCTGCTGGCTGCTGGTGCGATTATCGGCCCGAGGGCGTCACTCCGTGGCGTTATGCCCTCAATGGCGGTACCCGACATGCGCGACATGGGATTTAACCAATAGCCTAACCTGGGGCTTCTAGCTCGGGATGATGTTTGAAACTCTCGTACACCAATAACCGAATAGGGTGATCGCTCGGAACCTTGGAAGCAACTGTTTGGTGATACTGGCCAAGCCGGCTCTCCAGCGTTGTCCTTCTCGTTTCCAGAGCGAAGTCTCCAAAAGAAACTTGCCGCAGCCAAAGCTGCGAGCCCGCTGCGTTCATCCTGCCCTGGAATTTAGGGCTGACCACCCCTCGCCCTGCAGTTCTTTCCTCTCAAGACACTCCGGAGCTCGAATTGGAGTGGATCGTCCTGCTACACCACCTAGTACACCGGAGAACCTGGACACCCCACCGGCAAGCGTTCCGGATCATCCGCCCCACGCACGCTCTGGCCTCGTGTTGACCTCGACTTCACCCGCTCCCCCGCCCAATAACAAAGTCGTCCTCCCTCAGGCCGTTCTTTACACTCTTCCCGTTCTTCTAAACCTGCATTACGACCACTCGAGCTGCTGCCGGCATACCTAAAAGCGTCAGACCAGTTCCGATACCTAAACAGGTAAGACAGCCAGCTCTTATTGTTCTACGGTCTACTCCAACAACTCCCGCTACAGATCTCGCGACGCACGTCTTCACCCTAAAATCATACATATCGATCGTCGACTTCGTTTAGGACATGAGCTCTGTCCTCGGATTGACAGGAGTTCCGCTACTATCGCCCACCGGACAACCACTCGACACGCTGATCGAGGACAACGTCCACCAGACTTTCTCGCAGACGACTCAGTCGCCCTACACCTCGCAACTTGTCAAGATGCCTCTTTACGCTCTTCCGCTCACGCCAGACGCTTCCCCCGCCGACTGGGACAGAGAGAAATACAGCTGTCCGCCCACTCCACCAGGTTATGCATCTGCGCGCCATCCGCCAGGAGCCCCCATGTACGGGCTGGGCTTCCCCAAATCCGTGTTCGAAGAGAGCCTGCAGACCATCAGCATTCGTGTCTCGCGCCCGGTCGATCACGAAGTGACGGAAGGTCTTCTTACGCCGCAAGCGACGCCGGCACTCTCAGCACCTCCCTTTGGCAAACCTCGACTGGAGCGACTGTCTATTTCTCGGTCCAAGTCCGAGGACGGCTTCTCGCTCTTCTCCCCTCCCGCCAGCCGGACGCTGTTCTCGAAGCGTCAACGCAAGTGGACCCAGCTGTATCGCAGGATCTTCGGCATCGCCGTCTTCGGCTTGGTGGTCCTGGTGACTGTGCAAAAAATCGCTCGATCTTCCTGGCTATCGGACTGGAAGAAGCACAACGCGCAATGGTCGGCGCACCTTCACGAACCTGAGGAGAAGGTATACGGGCTCGAGGAGGACTTTATGCCACGGTACTTTCACCGTTCACAACGTCAACAATACATCGAGTATGCCACCCGTGTAGCCGCCGAAGCGGCTGCCCCTTCGGATGAAGTCGAGCAGCCAGTCTTTGACGAGGACGACCTCATGGAGAACCAGGATGCCTTCTTCACCGAGTCCGACATCGAATCCGCCGCCATCGCCACTCGAATCGACGAGCTCTTGTCACTGCCTGAAGTCACTCCCTACCTGTCTGGACACGAAGGGGACCTCCGAGCGGTGTACATCGAAGGGATCTCGGCGCTCGTCACCGATCTCGACGCAGCTATGGCGCTTGACGGCACGTCCGTGATCTTGCTCCTGCAACAACTAGACAGTAGTCGGCGTCAGTTCCTGAAGACCATGGTCCGATACCTCTCCTCGGGAGGCCAGCTCCCGCTGGAATGGCAGAGCGAGACATCATTCGAGTCTGTGATGCGCCAGATATGGACAATCCCGGGCGATCAAGCGTTCACGGAGCTCTTTGCCGGGCCATCAGCGAGCGAAGTGCTGTTCGCGGACGACTGGCAAGCACGAGTGGCAGATGAGGCCAGGGTTACCGTCTTCACCAAGGTGCGTTTGCCTCCCCGTCGTTTCTGAGCATGAAGCTGATTTTGGTCTGCAGCGCTCATCGCCTCTTCTTCTGCGCCTGAAGAAACTTCTCCGAACTTATCGATTCGTGCAACCGATGTACATCGATCTCGCAGAGCGAGGTAAGCAGTACATCACCGACCCCTTTCCTTCGATCCCATAACTGACTCTCCATTCTCGCCTATAGCCGATGCATCAATCATCGAATCCCTCCTACGATGCCTCACAGGCTCTGACGCCATCCCACACGTCCTGGTCGGATTCGAGAGCGTCGGCGGGTGGAATGAGGTCATGCTGTTGCACTACGAGGGTATTCTCAGGAAGAAGTTGCTTCTCTAATAGCGGAACGGGGTTGGAAGGGAGTCAGGGCGTGACGTAATTGTATGGAGGTGTTTTGTATCGGGATCATACCCGCCCCCCTCCCCAAGGACAATTGTATTACATGGTTTAGGCGCTCGCCGCTATAGGTCTAGTCATATACGCTCTTAATCCACGGCGAAAGATCCTGTTCCAGTCGCTTGCTCCCCGGGGCGATACCGAGCCTTACGACTGGTCTGTCAGAGCCCTGAAGAAGGAGCCGAATCGACAACCTGATTATGAAAATGACACAGGCGCTTCCAAGCGCAATGCAATCGAAATCTGTCAACATAGCCTCCTCGCTCTCTACTGCCCCTCTCGTCTATTCCCGACAGTCCACGAGCGCCCTTGTCCCGGCGCCTTCCGCCCTTGAGCGTGCCCATCGGTTGGACTTCTCACCGGCCAGAGCGATCCTACGGTCATGCCACATTCGCTTCGTGGGCAAGTGACCCCCCACCCATTGATGATCCCTCGCCCGTATGACATCGCCCGAAGCCTCTATCCCGATCTTCACGACCTCCCCTTCCCCCGTCCCCTACCCCGCTTTGACCCTCCCCCATTCGCATCACTCTTCTTGCTAGACGACCCCTGCTCCGCGACCCACGCGTCGATCTGCGGGATAGCGTTCTTCAGTGTCTGCCACTGTGCCGTGACCGAGAATTAGTTGACAGACGTTGTGAGGGGGAAGGAAAGGGGCGTACTTGGTCCGCCGTAAGGGAGAGGCCTTTTGCGCCCGGTTTGTCGTCGCCTGATTTATCGGTGTAGTACTACACATGAGAGAAGGTTAGTGCTGTCAGACCGGAACGGAAAGAGAGGGGTCGCGTACTTCTCGTAGGTCTATTAGGGTTGAGCCCTTGAATTCGCGGACGGTTGCTCGGCGTTTGTTTGATAGCTTTGACATTAGGGGATTCAGGCAAGCCCGGGCAAGGCGTCGAGGAGAGGGAACAGACCTCGATGTAGCGCTCGCCTTGATCATTCACATGGGTTTCCACTGGGGGTATACGATATCAGCCGATGAGGCGCGCCTGACGTGACGGGGACGAACCTTCTTCTTCCGGATCGAGGTTGGCTTTTCGTTTCTTTGCTGGCGGTTCCTCTTCCTCTCGGGATTGAACTGGATCATCAGCCTAGAGATAGGACGTAAAGGTAAGGGTATATTGAGAACTATTCGATCCAGTGCGTACCAGTTCGTCGACAGTTTCATCCTTCTTCACAACTTCCTCTTGAACGGCATCTTCGTCCTCGACATCCGGTTCAGGCTTGATTTCCTCCTCGTCCGATTCGTCCTTGACCGTGCGCTTGCTTTTCGGGGGCATTTCTATTTCGTGGTCGTCGACGGGATGGTCGAGGTGAACTGGTATGCATAGACAACGATCCATCAGATCAGAGGTGGATGTCGTCACGCTCGATCAGACAACCAAAACAAACAAGACACGTCATTTATTCTTCACTTTCCAGGAGGGGCACCACGGGGTTGTCCGAATCAGCTGTTCTTCCCCACGTACACCTGTATAATTCCGTCAGACGTCTATGATGCTTGCTCATCCTCCTCTTCTGCCTCTCTCAAGAAACTGTTCCTAAAGTATGCTACGCCCGTACCTCGCTCTGCGCTGCGCAGGCGATTTGCACCCCTCTGACCTTCCAGATGACTTCTGGCCTCTGTATACTTTTCGCGCGTTCGTACTTGTCCTGGGATCGTTATGCCTGAGCTTACGTTGATGGCGTTTGGATCCGTTTGATTAGCTGGTCAGGTCAGACGGCCTCTTGTAGAGTTTGCCCTGCGAATATGCTTGGGTGGATTAAATGAGCTACAGCGCTGCGCACCTGACACGGTGATCCTTTTGCGCTATACCCATACCCTCGAGGCAGAGAATACCGCCAGGCTGTCATGTACCTCTTCCCCTCGTCAGCGCGTGCATCCGCCCAGTGAGCTCATATATAACCCTCCCTCATTCGTCCTCGATTGACTCGTACGGATCCTACACAGGCATTCGTGCTTTCTGCAATCACCCAAAGACAACAGATAACCTCAACAGTAGCCAAAGATGAGTGCGCAACCCCTCGGAGTCTCCCCCGCTGAGTATGTCGTTCCTCACCCCCCTTCCTTGTCCCTCCGTTGACCTGACCTTCGGTTCCTGCAGTTCTACCTCTTCACTCGACGTGAACGACGCCATCTTCTGCGAACATGGTAAAGAGGTCTGCAACGACTGTAACTTTGACGCTCGGGAAGGTGCGCACGCTTTTCTCCCTTTGAGTGAGGTCTTATCATTGACGTCGTGTCCGGGGTAGAGAATGATTCCTTCTTCGGCGTAAGTCCCTTCGTCCTCCTGAATCCCGCCACAACTGCTTATATGTGTCCGTCCGGCTGACAGTTCGACCTGATCCAACGGGACCCCTTGACACTCCCCGCATACACCGTCAACGGTAAAGACGGCTCCATCCAATGCAAGAAGCACAGCAGCAGTAACTGTTCCACTTGCTGTACGTTCCCTTCCATATTCCGAGAGCGCGGGAAGCTGAGTGGAGTGGTGTGCGGGTAGTTGGATGGAAGAAACAGCTTGCGAAGTGTACGTTTACCTCTCCAACACATCGTTTGATGCGGTGTCGCTGACGTTGGGTGTGTGTCCAGTGCACAAGGACGGGGTCAAGAAGTCCAAGAATAAGAAAGAGTCCGGGTCCAACTTGTTCGTCTAGATTCCGTTCGCGAAGGGATCGCTCGTACCCATCCTCAGGGAGGCCTGAGTAACATGTATGCGCATCGGGCGGCATAGTCAATAGGTGTAAGAGGTTTGCGATGTGTCGATGTCGGTCAGTGGAATTCAAGGTTGTAAGGAATAACAAGCAAACAAGCCAATCGTTGTATCAAGATTCACAAAGTATGTCCGAACTGTCAATTGTCCAGAACGGTAGACTTCAACTCAGTGTGTTCGATAACGCGTGTGGACTAGGTGGCATTCGTTTGTGATTAATGCTCGCTCAAGCCGAATGTGCTCCAGTCGTTCTGTCGACCCTTGCATGAAATTCTATATCAAGTACCCTTACTAAGGGTACATTATGATTGATGACCTTTCCTGAACCCTATACTACAATCCAACGTTTACAAATGCTTTCCATCGCAGGACACCTCATCCTAGAGGCGCCCTCTTGTCTATATTTTGTTCACCACCGAGGCCGGGAGACGATCACGCCCACTTGCCGAGGACCGACATGCAGATCATGCCGGACACGAGGGCGGCCAGTGCGATGAGAACGCGGGACATCTTGGCGCGGAGGAGGGAGCCGGAGGTAAAGTCTGTCGAGAGGAGTTCTGCGGCCGTGTATAGCTGGCGAGGCAGAGAGATGTTAGGTCATTCCCATAACGGAAGGAGGAATCGCGACGTACCAGGATACCCGCACTGATACTGTTCAAGATTCCGACAGACAACAACGGTGCTTTCCCATTCGCCGAAAAGTTTTCGTGCACGCCGACGCCGATGGCGATCCCGATCGGGGTGATGAGCGTGAACGCCATGCCCATGATCCAGGGTGTCCATCTACTTGCGAAATCGAGAAGAGCGATTCGCGCACCAAGGGCGAGACCTTCGAAGAATTGGTGGAAGATGATCACGATGAGGAGGGTGGACCATCCTTCGCCGCCGCCTGCAAGAGATAGATGAGCACCCGGAGCGAGGGGGAAGTGGTGGTAGGTACGCACCTGCACCGAGTGTAACGCCAATCATGATCGAATGGAAGATGATACCCGCCTCCAAGATCATCACCTGCCAATGCTGGTCCTTGCCCACGCCCGCAAACGCAAACCCATGCGCATGTCCGTGTCCGTGCGCATGACCATGCCCGGGCGCCTCGCACATCGCCGGATCCGCCGCCCGCAACTCGGGCGACTCCTCGGGCGTGGATGCCTTTTCCAAGCTACTCGTCGGCGACTCGAGGCCCTTTGAGTGGGCAAAGTGCCGTGCGCCGAAGAAGTCGAGGAGGAAGGTGACGAAGAAGGCAGCGAGGGCGATTGCCGGGGCGGTGGCTTCGAACGCGAGTTCGCCAATGCATTCGTTGTTGAACATGACAAAGCCGTGGAAGAGGAGGTGAATAAAGGCCGTGGAGATGATGATGCCCTGTAACGAACGACTTGAGCTCACGCTGATCATTAACAGGATGCGACTTACAGTGCCAAAGTGCTTCGCCACAAAGAACAACGACGACCAGAAGCTATTCTTCCTGAACAGTGTCTTGCTCTCACTTAACGCCGCCGCCGTACTGGCCGATCCGGATCTACGACGTCCCGAGATCAAGGGGATCATCACGCCCAGCGCCGAGGTGACGAGCACGATAAAGATGGCGCCGATGTGTAGGCCTTGGTTGTACGTCCCGAGGGAGGCGACGCCGCAGCTCGTGTCAATGCCGGAGCAGTCGCCGTGTGTGTGGCCGACTGGGAGATCCGGGAGGTGAGAGAGGATTGAGAAAGGGTGGAAGAATACGTACCGTGGATGACACAGTCGCCACCTGAAGATGCTGCTACCTCGGAGCCATCTGCGTTACCGGTACAGTCCCAGTGATTGATATCTGTAACGACCCAAGTCAGCCCCAACCAGCACATCGCTTCCCACAATTACTCACGGTATGTGCAACCCGTACTCTCAGTAGGCGAAGGCACGGCATACGTCGACGAAGCCGTCGGCGATCCACCGGCCGCGACAATACTATTCGTCCTCGGTGCGGCACACGTCCACTCGTTGTTGAGGAAGAAACAACCGACACTGTTCGTCGGACTGGCGGTGGCCGCACGGTTGGCTGTCGTTTGAACTTGAGTCTGGGCGAGGACGCCGCTCGCGGAGAGGGTGAGGGCGGCGGCGGTGAAGAGGGTGAAACGCATGTTGCTGATGTTGCGAAAGGTGATCGACCGGGCCCGCGGGGATGGTTGACCCGGGGTGAGGGATACTTATACCTTGATCCTCTCCGAGCTCGGCGACCAGGGACGGTCCGCCGTGAAAAAAGTCAATCCGACGCCTATCGATGGCCGCATGGGCTGTCACCCTGAGCCAAGCACAGTCATGACCTCGCTCGGTGATATCAAGGTGAAGCAATTCCCCTGCGGATCCAAATATCGAAACACGATTCTCCTTTTTTGCTTTTTTGCGCTTGGCGGGGTGGGGTTATGACTGTTCAGTCCTCATAATATCGACTTTTTCAAGTGGCAAGGGCAGTCAAGATGCATCAACTTGGGCTTGATTGGATCAAGAGGAACGAGCAGAACGGGTCATGATCGTCGATGATGGTGGTGCCGCGTTGAAAGGCTTGGAAGGCGGACCGGAAGGCTACGATATCACCGCAATCCGTGAAATATATAAGGGCTCTGCGATACTGGACGCATTCCCTGTGAGTCTTCATCCACATAGCAATCACCACAAACCACTCACCATGTTCTCCAAAGCCCTCTTTGCCGCCGCCACCCTCCTCTCGGCCACTGTCGCTAGCCCGATCATCCACGAGAAACGTGCGCTCGCGACCTACGTCGAGGAAGTCACCATCCACTCGTCATGCAACACCACCCAACGCCGACAACTGACCAAAGCCCTCTCGGACACGTGGGAGCTCGTCGCCATGGCCAAGGAGTATACGTACACGAACGGCGCGAACGATAGCTTGTACGAGCTCTACTTTGGTGACGGACCGATCACGAATGTGATTGGCGCGTTTGATGCCATCTTGAAGTCGAACAAGGATGGCGTGTTGTTGCGATGCGATGACCCGGACAAGAATTGCCAGCAGCCCGGGTGGAGGGGTCACTGGCGTGGCGAGAACGGGACGGCCGAGACTGTGAGTGGTGCTTGATGTCGGCCGAACTTGCGCTCTGGCTGACATAGGTCTTCGATAGGTCATCTGTGACGCTTCGTACACCGACCGCAAGTACAACGAACAGTTCTGCGCGTTCGGATACACCGTCGCTGGTTCTTCGCCCTCTTACTACTTTAGCACGGATCTCCTGTACGTCCCCTTGCCCTCCTGCTTCTACCGATCAGGTGCTAACCTCTCGCTCGTAGGCACCGACTGTACCACGTCCCGCAAATCACGGACGGTAAAGTCGAACACTATGCAGACTCTTACGATGATTGTTTGGAACTCGCAAAGAACAATGCGACGTTTGCGACGTTGAACACGCATTCGTTGCAATACTTTGCCAACCACGTTTACGCGTACGTTCGCCGTCCTTCCCTCTTTCCTCCCATTCCAAGCTGACCTTGGTTCGTGACTGTAGCGTTGAAGTCGCTCAAGGAGGTGACGCATGCGTCGGCCGATCGGACGTTCCCAGTGCCCCGGCGGCGGCAGCGAGCGGAACCTCTTCCGCGCCGAAAGCATGCCGTGAGTCCCTCTCCTCATCCGTTGCTTGATTTTTTTTTTCCTGACATTCTGTGCTCACAGACACCCACGCCGACGGCGCCTTGCACTGCGAGTAAACCGCCATTCGGAGCAAAAAGTGCCACGCTGGCACGGGAAGGAGGGTGTCATAATGCGAGGGTTATATTCATAGATTAGAGACGGGAAGTCATGGGGTCTCGAGGGTGCCCGAAGGGTTGTATTGTATATGATTCGCATCTGATAGATTTGGTATCCTAAGCAAGATGTCGAGATGCGTGGTCACGGTATAACAGTCCCCTCAGCTGTCCTCCCAGCGGATCCATGAAAGTCGTTCGGGCCAGCATTCCGGAAGTTGCGAGCAAGGGACATTTCGAGAATGCCATCGTTCAGCCCGAATGACGCTCCACAGCTCGAACCGGGACAAAGATCGTCATACACCCCTGGCTATCAACTTCATCCACCCTCCCGAACGCCCTCGCCATCGGGAACCGTACTTTTTCGCGGTTCGGAGGTGTCGTTGTTAGTCGGACAGGGCGATCAAGTGACCCCTCAAGTTGAAAGAAGCGCGCGGGCGGAAGAATGCGCCCGAAGCGAATGCGCTTGGACGTTTCATTCGTCACTGGCGACTGGCGACTTGGCGAGCTCACGGCAGGAGCCTGACGGGGTGAGATAGATAGGGAGAGCTACTCTGTATCGAACGTATATTCCTGCCGTCTACAACGCAGCATACACTACTCGTACAACCACTACCAACAACACTCTAGCAAAATGGTTAACCCTAACAGAAGGTTCTTCGTCGGCGGTAACTTCAAGATGAACGGTACCGTCGACATGATCACCAGCTTGATCGACCACTTGAACAATGCCCACCTCGACGGCAAGACTGGTAAGCCGGGACTCATTGTCCCCATTTGCGGACGCAGCTAACGTTCTCTCGCAGAGGTCGTCGTTGCCCCGCCCTCAATCTACCTCCTCCAGGTCAAGAACGCCCTCCGCCCCCCTGCCCAAGTCGCCGCTCAAAACTGCTACACCGCCGACTCGGGCGCATACACGGGTGAAATCTCCCCCTCGCAACTCGTCGATGCTCAGGTCGAATGGGTCATCCTCGGTCACTCGGAGCGTCGGTCCATGTTTGGCGACACGGACAAGTTTGTCGCGGACAAGACGAGGGCGGCGATCTCGAACGGGTTGAAGGTGATCCTGTGTGTTGGGGAGACAAAGGAGGAGAGGGAGAAGGGTGTCACGATGGAGGTCAACGAGAGGCAGTTGGAGGCCGTTACCAAGACGATCGAGGAGAAGGATTGGGAGTGAGTCGATTCATTGGGTTGTGTGCGGGGAGATTGTGCTGATTCCGCCGCAGACACGTCGTTCTTGCCTACGAACCCGTTTGGGCTATCGGTGAGTTCATTGTCCGTTGATACATGTCTGACGCTAACGTGAACATTACAGGTACCGGTCTCGTGCGTATAGCCCAATGGTCTGTCATTCCCATAGCTAACTTTTAAGCGTCTTCAACCCAGGTTGCCACCCCTCAACAGGTAAGCCGCATCCCAGTCCCGCATCGACATCGCTAACCCCCTCTTCTCCCAGGCACAAGAAGTCCACGCCGAACTCCGAGCATGGTTGGCCAAAAAGGTCAGCCAAAAGGTGGCCGATTCCATCCGAATCATCTACGGTGGATCCGTTAACGGCAAGAACTGCAAGGAGCTTGGTACGTTTTCCCTTCTCTCTTTCTTGGGTATGACGGGTGCTGATGCCGAGTGGTAGCTCACCAAGCCGATATCGACGGATTCTTGGTCGGCGGTGCTTCGTTGAAGCCCGAGTTTGTCGATATCTGCAAGTCTGCTGATTAGGTTGTCCAGGCACTATGAGGTTAGATAGAAAAAAAGGAATGAATACTGTTTGTAGCTGAAGTAGCCATGTGCGAGATGAACAGATGGGAAGATCAGAAAGCTAGGTATCAGCTTAGGTATCTAGCTACAAAGGTACAGTATAGGGGCCAGGTACAGCTAGCATGGAGGCACCTGCCTCAATGTGAAACACGAGCGCGTTCAGAGATGTTGAGAGCATCTATCTTATCATCTCGTCGCGATTTTCCTTCTGCACACTGCTCTGACTCTGACACGCATCACCTCCACCATGCAGTACCCAGACGACGATGAATTCGAGAACGAGTGGGACGCGATGGACTCGATGCAAGCCGCCGCGGAAAGAACATCCCTCTCGACCCGCACAAGCTCTTCCAAGACCGCAGCGCAACTCAAGACTCCCTCTCGTCCATCACCTGCTGGCCACACCATCGCTCGCCAACGACGCAGGTCAAACGAAGCAACCTTTACGAAACCACGATGGACGCCGTACCCGACTCCGCTGGTCCAATCCTCGGATAGCTCTGCCACACCTCTCCGAACGGAAAACGAAGCGTCTTCCCAGATGACGGTACCGCCTTCCTCTGCGGGAACGACGAGTTTGGATTTGGATGGGTTCGAGATTGCGCCCGCGACCGCGGTAAAGTTAAACAAGTGGCGGTTCACGCCGTCGCCTGAAAAGAAGGCGGTTGGCGTGGTGCCTGATTGTGGGAATGGGATGATTGATCTGACGGACAGTCCCGCAAAGGGTTCTGTCGGCAAAAGAAGAAAGGAGAGTGTGTCAGAGATGCCTGCTATGAAGAGAAAGCGTTCAGATGACAAGTATGGCTCCGACAGCGACGTGTTCTCAAGCTCGACACCTACTACTTCCAAACTCGCGGCATCCGTCGTGCAGGAAACCTCGGATTCCGATAGAACGGTGGTCATGGATGTAGATTCCGCCGAAGAGAAGACGGAGAAGCCGGAACAAGTTGTGGAGCCAGTGGAGGAGGAGACGCCACTATCAGCGGAACAGCAAAAAGTGCTTGATATGGTGATGGCAGGGTGAGCAGCTACCTCTTCCGTGCCTCGCGTCAGTGCGCTAACTTGTCTTCGAATAGGGAGAGTCTGTTCTTCACGGGTTCAGCTGGTTCGTCAATGAGGCCAAAAGTCGAAGGTTACTCCTATCTTACCAATTTCCTCGTACAGGTACCGGAAAGAGTTTCCTCCTCAAGCACATCATCAATAAGCTGCGAAACGATGTAGTGCTGCATAAAGGACGTCTGATCAAGAAGAAAGTCGGCATGTATCTCGTCTCCTCTTGCATCAACCGTCAGACGCTGACCGCGCTCTCCCGGATAGCCGTCACTGCGTCCACGGGAATCGCAGGGGTCTCCATCGGAGGCGTCACCCTTCACTCCTGGGCCGGAATCGGTATCCAACCTGGCGAACCGGAAGTATTGTATAAGAAGATGAAGCGGGAGGAAGCGCAGAGGAAGAATGCGGCGACGGCTTATAAGAGGTGGAATGAGACGGATGTGTTGATTATTGATGAGAGTACGTCGGATCTTGTGTTATGCGGCGTGGTGGCTGATTGGTTTGTGGCGAGTAGTCAGTATGATTGATGGCAGGTTCTGGGACAAGTTGGAGCAACTCGGACAGCTCATACGCAGTTCCAACAAACCGTTCGGAGGGATTCAGCTTGTTTTGTACGTCTTGCCTCGCCCTTCATGCTTATCTCTGAACGCTGACATTATTGTTCCTTCGACCGCAGATGTGGCGACTTTTTCCAACTTCCGCCCGTACCAGACCGACACGATCGTACCTCGGTCTTTGCGTTTCAAGCGAAAACATGGAACAAGTGTATCCCAAAGGTGTTTGCGTTGACTCAGGTGTTCCGACAGAAGGCTGGCAGTGAGTGTCCGGGGTGTCCGTCGTCCAAACCTGTATTTATGGCTCCGCTTCAAGGTTTCGTGCAGATGTTGAACGAGGCGAGAATGGGGACGCTATCTTCCGCGTCAGCGAGGAAGTTTGCAATGCTCGCCCGACCGGTGACGTATAATGACGGTATCGAGGCGACGGAGCTGGTGAGTCTCGCGTAAGCGTTTCGTGGGTTGCCGCTGAAAGTTCTACAGTATCCTAGGAAATTCGAGGCAGAAGAAGCGAATCAGAAACGATTGAATGCATTGACCGGAACCACGGAGATGTATGTCTCTAGGGATGTCCCCGGGTCAGTCTGCGCGAGCGTACACAGAGGTCCAAACCCCGCTCATTGATTGGTTCGTACAGACACAAGACCGAGGGAACGATGCACACCTATGAAGCTGCCGTCAAACTCCTGGACCAATACTGCAAAGCACCGTCCGTTCTCGAGCTCAAGGTTGGGTGTCAGGTCATGTTGATCACGAATGTCAAGGGTGGCGAAAGTGGGCTGTTCAACGGATCCTTGTATGTGTTCTCGCCGCATCCAAAGCTTGCTGCTAACAGTGATCCGCAGAGGCAAGATCATTGGATTCCATAGAGAGGCAGGTGAGTGATGTTTTTGCACCTGGCGTTGCATTACTGACACCGCTTTAAAGTCCAACCTCCTCCCGAGCCTCCTGCCGGAGAAAAGAAGCCTGAAACAAAGGTAGGGGTCATTTCTGCATCTGCGCAATGCGTCCAACTCATTCGCGTCCCCGCAGCTATTGCCTCCCGACCAGAAAGAAGCCAAGATCGCCAAGGAAGTTGCAGCATTCTCCAACACGGGCTGGGATACGGAAGAAGAGGAAGAGGAAGAGCCAGCGCTACCACCGCCTATCGTGGAGAAGCCTGTCGACATGTCCAAGGGGAAGCCGATCAGGAGATGGGATGTGGACAAAGAGAGCAAGGGGAATCTGTTGCCGCTTGTCAAGGTAAGTCGATTCCCGATGGTCATGGGCGGCGCTGTTACTGATGAGGTTCATAGTTTACGAATGGTCTGGAGGTATTGGTGAAGCCGTTTGAATTCGAACTTTTGTCCGCAAAGGGCACCTTGGAGGGTGAGTCCGGGTCGAGACATGTGTCAAGGCGCTGATCCGTTTCGTCCAGCTAAACGTGTTCAAGTTCCGCTAATCAACTCGTGGGCGATCAGCATACACAAGTCACAGGGAATGACGCTGCCGCGTATGAAGGTCGATCTCGCAAACTCGTTCGAAAAGGGCCAAGCCTACGTCGCGTTATCGTGAGTGGCCTCGTCAAGCAGTTGATCATGACTGATGATGGCTTGCAGGCGAGCGACTTCCATGGATACAATCGAAGTGCGAAACTTTCATCCATCCAAAGTCTTTGCGCATCCTACGGTCATGCAGTGGTCAAAGAATCTGCAAACAGTTCTTTGAGCCAGACTGGAAATACACGCCAGCTGGCAAGTCATAGGAGGAATATGGCCAAGACACTGTCGACGTTGCCAAGACGAGCTTCTGGGCCCCGTAGGATATCTGTAAATCCACGCGTTGTACCTCAGTTCACATCTGTCAGTAGCTTAGTGAATTCGCTTTCAGGAGCCACATCTTCGACGCTCAAGAAGCGCTTTGAGCAGTGCGCGTGTACGCGGGGCTAGCCTTCAAGAGCTCAAAGGTTGCAGACTCGCAACACATAACGTAGTCCATGACATAGGCGATAGATGTTCTATATAGAAACAAGTACCGAATCCTCCCCAAGAATGCAATTCATAATCGGCAAGGATACAGGGTCGAAAACATGCGCTCTTGATACAAGAATACAAAAGAGATGGTCTGAGCAAACCAGCTCAAACAATTATCGGGACTACATCGCTCACGTCCTCTTCCGTAGGCACTTATACCCGCTCGTTTGCTCTGCTGCATGCGCATCTTTGTCCGCCCGGATTAAGATGACTCGGTTAGGGGTGGAGTTCATGTCATGGCGGAATTCTGGCCGGAGTTCACGGAGTCCTGACTGAAGGAACCGAGATATCGGTAACATTATCGTTTACGCTGCCGATGGCTTCCGAAGTCGTGTCATCAGCCTCTCGAACTCCCCCGAGGTCAGTCATAAAGGACTTCCCGTCCGCGATAGGTGAAACTGTCTCTGATGCAGAGTCCTTCGTAATCGCCGACGCTGTCTCCGGCTGTTTGGAGTCGCATGACACGCTAGCAGTGCCTTGCTGCTTTTTCAAACCCTTCTGGTGACGCTCATAGCGAAGTCTGACCTGTTCGCGGCAGAAATCACCAAGCTCTGAGCTGTTCGCTCTCCCGCTAAGCCATTCCATGAAATCAGTAGCAGAGATCGAAAGCTTCTTCTGGTTGTCTACTTCGGCCTTGGCCTGTTTCAGGATCCATGAGGCGATGGCGGTGAGTATGACATTACGGAGCCGCCCTCCTTGCATTTCGTCGATTATGTCCTGTAGGTTCTTGCGCCATTGCTCTTGGATTCCTCTTATGTACTTCGCACTCTGCAGGAGGCTTGGCGCAGGAGCGCTCTCACCCATCGGGGCAGCAGCGCAGGCCTTCGCATTGTCATGCGTCAGAATAGCCTTCAACGCACTGTCACGATATCTGGAAGGTTGGCCTCCAAGTTGCGATTCACCAGGGCTTGGAATTCGGATTGCCCTACGGCGGTGGAGGACATCGCGGATAATCTTTACGGTTTGAAAATATGCAGGAACGCGACGGGAAGTTCTATTACTTCGCTTTCACGGACGCCGATGACACTGCTATGTGTTCAGCATTCACCAACTTCTATATGCCTTACATCGGATCACCTCGAGTATCACAGGGGCGGTGACCATGTCTTCCTTTCATGCTGGGAAACTGCTTTTCACCTTCCGCCAAGGGGTTAAATGCGTTAAAGTGATTTCAGAACGACCGCTCTCAGATGTTCTGTCGATTTTGACAGGCTGTGCATTTGAGCAAGTCGCAAGAGGCGGGCATTGCGCTGTGTTTCGTGTTTCACGTCTCGGGCGATATTGACTGTGTCTTCTCAGAAAAGACTGTGTCCGCCTTTGAAACATCGCAAAGCTGTAAACAATTGCGCCCGCACCTTATGATCCCCATTCCATTCCAAATGTGACCCAACAGCTGTCCCAATCTTGCTACCGTGGTCTGAACTCCGAATGCGCTCCTGTCGCGTTCCGGATTGACTTGGCCATATATTCTTCGCTCTCTGGCTCGAGGCAGACACTGGGTGGACCATGTCAGCCGCCATACCCAAAATGTTACATCGTCTTGCCTTGTGCGATTGGGTCGGTGGTCGCCAATGAGGCCTCAGTTCACTGTACCCGGTAATCCGTATCCCGAACCTCTGCCGGAGAACCCAGCCGGAGCTGCAATATCAAAAGAACCGTCATATAGTTCTCGTCACGGTAGTATGGAGCGGTTCTTGCGGACATCGCAGAGATGTCTAGTGAATTGGATGCGAGACAGATTATCTGCGTCCGCCTCAGGCTGGTATAGGGAAAGGGACAGGCCTATCCTGGGGGAATTGGGAAGAGGAGTATTGAGCTCCGGCACATGAAGGGGAACGCGACGCGCTTGTAACCGCGACTAAGCGGGAGCGCGTTTTGCGGAGAGAGGAGATCGAGACATAGCAGGAGAAAGTAGTCACCTTCATTGGTATGAGGAATTGAGAATCAACAGCTCAGCACCTATGAAGTCAGGCAGGACAGTCCAAGCAACGCCGTGACATGGCTCAACTATGCCAACAGCAAGAGACGGCAGCTTATCCGAACATGCGATCCCAACAACACGGCCATCAGCATCAATGTCATTGTCTACGCATCACAACGCCGAAAATATGCCTCGTAAACTTACCGCATTCAACGAAGCCCAAAAGATGGTTGCGGAAGCCAACAGGTCGATGGGTCTGACACGATCGAGCTCGAACCGGGCGCTCTCGCAACGACCATCCAAGGTCAAAGAATCATCTCGATCACAGCGGTTCCGGCTTTCCGACGAGGATAGCAGCGATTCGGATGAGGAGGATGATAGTCAGGGCACGCGCCGTGTAAGCCAGTGGTTCGCCCCCAGGGGAAAGGGCAAGGAGAAGGAGGTCGTCGAGGTTGAAGACGATGAGGGAGGGACCACCGGTACTCAAATCCGAGTCAAAGCCGAACGCAGGAATTCGCAGTCTGCGTCGACGCGGCGAGGCAAGGGCGGCGCATCGATGATTTCTGATGTAAGTGCGGTCATTGATCTCACCTTGCAGTCGTCAGACGATGAGACGCCGAAAGCGACAACGCAGAAGCCGAAACCTCCATATTCGACCTTGGCGTCCAACTCGAAAGCAAGCGGTTCGCAGAGATCGACAGCGGACGGGAAAGCAGCCGTAAAAAGGGCAAAGAAGACGACTCCGGGCCGGAGTGAGGCGGAGAAGGCCCGATTGAAGAGGATGATGAGCGGTGGATCAGGAAAGAGTGAAGGGGATTCGATCGTGCTGCTGGACACGGACGAGGAGGATGTCCCATGCAAAACTGTCGTCCAGGTGAGTAGCCCCGCGTTCTTGGCTGGGACACTTCTGACACATGCGTCGTCTTCAGAATCCCATCGTCAAGCCTAGCCCATCACAGCGTGAAGCGTTGGCTCGGAAAGTCCTCTCCAACGGCTCTTCCTTCAAGGCAGCAGAACCAGCACTCGCAACATCAAATAGCCAGACAATGGCTCAGTGGAGAAGTAACGCGCCGGCATCGTCATCGGCACGACAGCTTTCCCAATCGCGCTCGTCTTCCTCCATCAACGTTCATGGCACGCGATCGTCACAAACATCGAAGCCGCCGCAGCTGTACACTACACCTTCAACCAGCTCGCCAAGCAAAGATCGCAGTCCGGTCAAGACGAGCCAGACGAGCAACGGACGTGATTCAAAGCGAATGGAAATGTTGGCACCTCCTATCGGCATTTTGGATGGTGATGCTGACATGAATCAGGACGACACGTCGAAGGAGAGGAGTGGTATGATGTTACGGTCCAGAGTGGCAAGTCCAAGTACCGCACGACAGAAATCGCCGAGAATGACAAGAGAGCTGTCGGTGGAGATCCCTGTACTGGTCCGACGCTCGCCACGGGCAGTATCAGCAGATATACGGAGCCCGGCGGAACCGGTCGTTTCGTCGCCTTTGCGAGAAGGATTCTCGCGAACTCCTGTCAAGCCATCAGCCAGTACGTCGGCACCGCATGCGAGGACACCGGTCAAGCCTCCGACGAAAACGCCGACGAAGTTGAACATCAATACTCCCTCAAGAGCCTCAGCTACTCCACAATCATCCATCCTGTCTTCTGTCAGATCTCGCTCAAGCGCCGAGTCACGCACGCCACAACAAACGCCTCAGATCAACATCAGAACGGACGAGTTCGAAAGTCTCGCTCGTATGGTGAAAGATGTACCCGTAACTTTCAGCGACGGAGCGGTCCCGGAGCCGGTTCGCAAAGCAGCAGCAGAGTTGTTGACTCCGACAAAAGCAAGCTTCTCGCAATCGTCCCGTTTGTTGGGCAAGTCGGCTTCACTGGTCACGCCTGTATCACCACGCAATGTCGACGCTTTCCTCAGGAGTCCTTCTCGATTATCAGCAACGAGCAGTCTTCCGTCCAAGGGCCATCGCAACATGCTTGCTATTCCGTCGCCTAGTAAACGCGCAAGTATGGAACGCCTAGTGCCGATTCGACAGGTTTCTCAGACTGCCCATGCGATTGGCCACATTAGATTTGGAATGAGCCCGGCGTGTAAGCGCAAAGTTCCGGGAAACCCTATTGTCGAGGAGATTGCAAGTCTGGACAGTCCGAAACGACGCCATCTGTCGCCGCCGGAAGAGCAGGCACCTTCGACCTCCGATGCGATGCGACCTCGCCCACGACGACCGAAACCAGTGTTTGCGTCGTCCAACGGGAGGGGTGTCCCTTTCGTCGAGATGCCCTTATCGCCTGCGCGATCAATAAGGACGGATCGTGGATCCGCTCCGAATACGCCTTCGAAACTCGGTTCCTTTGCTTCTCATGTGATCTCAACAGCGCAAGCGTCGCCGGTACAAGAGTACGATACGGACCGGTCGTATGTCAGTAGCTCCGTTATGGAGGAGAAGATGCCGCTCCTGATCCCTCAAACGAGGACGCTGCACCAACCTGCAACGAAAGATAAGATGGACACGACGGATCTGCTCGATGACGGCTTCAAGCTGGCAGAAGACGTAGAAATGGCGGAGGTCGTCGATGAGAACGTTGATGTGAGTTGTGCCGTTCTCTGGGGTTTCTCTTGCTGATCATCGCCTTTAGCTATTGGACATGTTCGGCGACTTTGACTGGACTTCGGATCAGCCGCAGGCCACAGTCCCGGCAGATCATGCGTTGTCCACGACACCGGTATCCAAGTCGGTCGAAGAAGCGGAAGAAAGCTTGATCGACAGCGCATTACAGAATTCGCCATCGCAGAGTGGCGGAAACCGGACTTCGCCGCAGATCCATTCGACAGTGACGGATTCGCATGAAACGCCTCAGTCCAGCAGGACCGACATAGCAAGCAAAAAGGCGTTTGACATCTTTTCTGAGCTCAAGGCCAAGCACGAGCAGGAAGAGTCGGAAAGACGGCGAAAGGAGGAAGCGGCGAGGAATAAGATCTTGGCAGATAGCGACGAGGGCGAAAGCGATGATGACTTGACGTCGTTGTTGGTGTAAGTAGCCGGGCTATATCGTTTGGAGGCGACAGCTCACAGTCCCCTTAGCAGCTCGAAGCCACGTATCGCTCCGCTCCCAAGCGAGGACGACAGGGGAAAAGGCTATGGTCTGCGATCGTCTATTGAACCGACCACGGCGGTCAAACCCGCTTTATCAAGATTCACCGCCCCTCGCGCATCGCCAATGCCCGCTGCGCTTGCCCAAATGCACCGCGAGATGCAGAAGGAGAAGCGAGCCAAGGCGGGCAGAAGCGGTATGAGCAACCTCGAACTTGCAAGGTCGAGCCTCGAGCTCTTGGAAGATGAGCAGAAGCGCAAGGCCGCGGCGTTGGACATAAAGTTTGACGTCAATGCTACGCGCTTTGCGGCGGATATCGAGGCTGCAGATTCCGGGTCGTCTGGGACGGAAGCGGATGACTTCATGGTCGATTCCGACGAGGAAGATGCCGGTGAAGTCGAGCTGGAGGAGGGCGAGACCAGGCTGTCAGATCTCCCGACTTGGAAGGGTGTATGGGAGGAGATAAGGGTATGCAGCCCGATCCTTGCTGCGGTAGGACGCTGACGTTTTGTGATTTGCAGGAACAGGAATATCCAGCCGCAGACCTCGACCTGGAAAAGTCATCCCCTGCATTGGCCCGTTTCGCAAAGAGTATGCGTATCAGTCTTTGCTTCCTGGTACATGCTAATTTCTCAACAGGTCCCAGGTTGCTCATGGCCATCTTGCCAAACGTGATCCGCAGCGACTCTGAGAAAGCTCCGGAGATCCTACTAAACATCAGTGAGCCGGTACCCGTCATCTCTTTTCCTTCTTTTGCTGACGCCAAAGTATAGTTGTCGCGTTTCCAACACACCCCATTGCCGACGCTTCCGTCCGCATGTTTGCGAAGCATGTACCGAACGCTTACGACGAGTCGCTTTGGAGACGACACCTCGTCCGCATTGCCAAAGAATACTCGGATGATCCGTCGAGTCGTGCTCGAGCGACCGTTCACTGGCTAGGCTGTCTCGTCGTCGTCTTAGGGTGCGCAAGCCCATTCAATATTCCTAAGCGGTGCTGATGTCACTCTAAATAGGCAAAGCCGCGTGTCGGATGCGGAACTGGACAGGCTGGTTCTGTGTCTGGTCAAGCTCGGCAGCGATCGGCGATCTGATTTTGTTCTCCGGCGAGTGAACACGGATTGCCTACATGCCGCTATCAAGGATGCTTCCGAGCCTACTGTACGTTCATTTCGTTCGCTAACGAGATCGACTGTTGAAGGAATGTTTCAGCTGGATCGGCTAGCTACCCTCCTTGCGGTATTCTCCCGGCCTTTCGGCAGGCGGAAGATGCGCGTGAGGATCGCGGCGACGATGGGCGTCACTACGCAGGAAGGGAAGACGTTGAAGAGAGCGTTTGCGTTGAAGTGTTTGGCCGATTCAGGTGAAGGAGTAGGTCTGTCCATCTGCCCGCTGCCACTGCGATGGCTAATCTCTGGGCGGTAGACGACGATCATGGCGCTGCCGAAGATGATGAAGGACAAGACCCTTGCTTCGTTTTCGCAAGAATCGTCACGTGGTCTTCTCGCGACTGTCCGGGCCCTGATCGTCCTCCTGACACACGTCCACGATATCGTCGACGCTGTTGGGGCAATAGGGTGGGAAGCGAGAGAAGCGACCATGAGCGAAGCCGAAGCGCGCAAGCCCGAGTGGGAAATCAGAAAACGTGCGGTCAACGAGTGGAGAGGTGAAATGTTGGATGCGTTGAGGTGGCTGAAAAGTGGCATGTGTGAGTCTCTTAGCCTTCTCTTCCCGTCCAGAATACTAAATGGTGATGGTAATGCTTCGGGTAGACAACAAGGGCAAACGAACATCCCCTTTTCGTCAAGTCGCGTCGACAGAGCTTACGGACATGCTGAACCGGTTTGAACAATCTAGCAAATACTACATGGACATGCTACGACCGCCGCAAACGCAATTAGGCGGATTCTTCAGGGTGAAAAGTGAGCGTTCAACGCCTGCTCCCGAGTCTGCGGAATTAGGGGAAAGGAGAGAGTTGCCTGCGCCTGGTACACAGCGGGCCGGGGGGCGGCCGAAGCCGCTAAGGAGGGCCGTTGTGAAGACTGAGGTTTAGCATATATGATAAACGTTGTATAGACGCAGAGTTGTATAGCTACGACATGGAAAGAACGATAATTTATGGTCTTACACTAGGTCATCTGGCATCAAGCTCGCATGTGGCGTGTAGCGATATTGCCTGGTCAACGCCCTTGCGACCCCGCCGCAAATTCCTTGCAGAAAGGTCTCGCATCCTCAACGTCTGTCGTCATCCAGTCGGCCAGGCATCACGTCGGGCGTACCTGTGAGCTCATGGTCTCGTGCGTTGAATCGAAATCAATACCTTCAAGCCAATATAGACGGATGTGATTACAAAAAGGTAACTTTTACCATTCTTCTAATCATTCAGCCTAGCATTGTGGATCGTTATCAGGCCTAGTTTTCAGCAGACTCTCCAGTCATCCCCCACGACAAAGCTATTGCGACTCCGCGACTACTTATCCGAGTCATCAAGAGCTCGATCAATGGAGGAGGCTGGCACGTTCAGAAGGTCCACTCGAAGACGAGCCAGGCTTCGACTGTGACATGAATGAAGATTAGGACTTTCGACCGCGATGCAGGAATTCGCGTGCTTTGGCCCTCCAACTGGTTCGGGAAGAGACAGCTTTCGCATCCGCTTCGCTCGTGTTCGACGTCTCCACCAAGGTGGTGGTGGCGGGATCATTGAAACCTGGCTCCGATAGACTTCGTTCTGCGAGCTGTGAAGCCCTGACGCTGGGATTATCCTCGCAGTAAAAGCGATCTAGATTGTCGGAGAAAGCATCAGTCGGTGCTGTCGTTGAGCAACGAGACGATTCCGAAGAGGTGTTTTGACCTGCGGCTCGTTTGGCTTCGAGCAAATGACCTTCCAGCTCATCCTTAAATTTGCTCGGCGGCATCCTCTCTATTATCTCTAAAGCCTTGTCCCACATACCGGACTGGTCGATTCGATTTTTCTGCCACTCGGCGAGGAGACCATAAAGTTCGTGTTCTAGAGCGCTACCAATCTGCTCGCCTTCTTTGAGCCGAGCTTCCTCGGCTTTCCTGGCAGAGACTTTGTGCAGGGTGAAGGCCCATCTCCTTTGCTCTGAAACCTCTCCCCAATTGAAAAGCTTCTCCACGAAGGCGAGTCCCCGTGACGATAAAGCCTCATTATCACGCTTCTTCCAAATGATGGCCCCTTCGCATCGTCCAATTACTTTCGCCAAGGAGTCCAGCCTGCTGATAGACTCTTCGGGTGTTGTGCCTTTATCGATCCAGGAGTAGATCGACTGCTCTAGTTCGTCCAAGTTGTCGATGCGAAGTACTTCAGAGTCGATTGTGACATGACTTTGAGCTGAATCACCAAAGTAGTAGTTGACTAGATTGATGCCTTCATGCTCCCAGCTTCCGCTCTCTCGTTCGCCACCTTCCGAAAAGAGGCGCAAGATGATGTATTCTAAAGTCGCGTCAAAGGTCATACTGTTCGTGAGGAGCGCTTCGACGAGGGATTAGGTCAACGTATTCTTTGGTGAAAGACAAGGCTCCGATTGAAGGTTGAGCGATTGTCGACAAATTGGCTTCCGAGGGGGATGACATACAGCCCTACGCTTATGTACCTCCACCAGAGCATTTCGTTAACAATTGTCCTTCCTTTCATCGGATTATCGACATGCTTAAAACTGTCTCCTCCTTTTCTGAAATCCTGGTTTATCCCTGATTGCAACATCGATGACACCAAACCTCATCTATGGCTCGTGCTCATCTTCGCAGCAACGATATTCTGTTATGAATGGAATGGGGAGAGTGGCGCGGAAGCAGAGAGTCGCGTTTCAAGGGATAATGGAATGGGGTACGACTCTGGACAGGATGGGCAATCCCCTACTGGATCAAGAGTCGTCATCAAATGTACGTTGTAGAGTAGAGTGGTCTCCAGACCACCATTAATTCGTTATACGTATCCTAGTCGTTCGATACAATCCGGGGTTCAGTTCCACCTCGTGCATAACATATTCATTGCACGTTGGGAGCAAACTATGGGCATGCAGACCCGCGGTAGCAACGCCTTCTCGCCGGCGATCTATAATACCAATTGTCTTCCTTCTCAGACATCGATGCCGATGCCTCTTGGTCCAGCTCGACTTTGTTCCAGTAAATGTGCGATTCACGCTCAGAATCGACTGTAAAGTGCTCTTCGTTTCTGCGAAGCTAAATGACAGCCAAGCCTTCATAGAGTATGACACCATACCCGCCGTGATGCGTAGTGCGTTGAGTGAATAAGCACCATGATCATTGACGGACGCTTGAATTCCCGGATCCCTCTCACTATGTACACCTGAAGATGCGCTCTTGATCAGGCAGGAAATTCTCTTCATCACGCTTACAACTGCATCCAACGTTGGCACCTAGAATCTGAAACAACAACCTGGAAACGTCACTACAGTCGAAGCAGGCTTCGCCTTTCCCTCACTCCTCACTTTCCAGCCTTCTTACTATCTGTGGTACCCGCCTCCGGAGTTGCGGAGAGTCCTGATGCTTGAGGTACAGACAGAAAGAAGCTCACAAAGTCGGCACCAGTCAGTAGCGATTCTCCGATTGGATCCGCCACCGTTGTCGCAGAGCCGCTTTCCCCAACGGACTGCGCTGTTTCATAGCATCCGTCCGTACCTTGGTGAGTTGACGAATCAAGCTTGCCGAGGAAACTGGCCTTCAGCCCTTCGACGTTCCGGCGTCTCTGGGACCCCTCAGTCGACTCCTGTGAGACTAGATACCGCCAGCACGCTTCTTCTACTTCCTCCCAAAACGTAGGATAAGGTGGGCTCTTGATCCATTCTGACAAGAGTTCTGCGAATTCGGTACTCTGGATGGTCCTAGCTTGTCCTTCGCCCACCGCCTTTTCAGCCAAATTATAACCGATCTTGTATGCAAAGTTTTCGACGCCTTCTTTGCTTCCAAGGAGTGGTTTGTTAAAGACTTGGGAGGCCTGGCGGGTCTTTTTCGCCCATATTTTCAACTTGATGGCCGCCAGGTCTCGATCTTTTCGGTAGCGTTCATCACACACACTGTCGGGCCTGTTGATGTCCTGCAGGCATAGCCATAACCAACCCCTGGGATCCATTCTGGGGTTGTCGCCGTGCTCACAATACCATTTGATATCATCGCCAGCGTTAGGACCCCAGAAGGCTGACTCATTGAGTGCCTGTATAGTTTCTTTGTCAATTTCTACGGACATGTCTCGTACTGTGGTCCGGTCGATCCGCAGTTTATGATGTCGGGGCACGGGATGGACATTGATTATACACAGCGAATGTGTATACAATGAGTGTGAAGGGTGTAGGCAATCCAAAAGCAAGACAGGAGATACACTGCTATTATATACATGAACGAGAGCTCTCTTTCCTCAGCCCATCCGAAAGTCTTGCCACAAACTGAAACGTACAACCCGGGATCTGCCCCTGATTCGCAATCCAATGAACGGAACCAACGACGATCATGCTTGCGCCATGTTTGCTATTTCTTCACCAGGTGTCACCTTTTATACTACTCCTTGATCACCACAGGGGCCTCAAGGGTGAATAGAAGGTGCCACAAGGGATATACCTTCGATGACGTCGAAAGTTGTGTTGCAGAATTGCAGTATTCAACTATACGCAAACTGATGAAAGGAACAGGCAAAAAGATCTGCTTCGCTTTATCTTGATGTCGTCTTCTGTGCTGTCCCCTGACGCTCGCAGCGTGTCAGGGGTGGCGTGTCAGACGATGTTCCGGAGCAATCACGTCGAGGAAGGGCCAGCGTTTTAACGTTTTACAGTGACATCTTGACATCTGCGTATCCGCCGCGTTTCACCTTGGCTTGATTCCGAGCCGAAATCAGACATTCCGGCGGCCGAACTTCGGAAATGACTCGTCCCTTTTCCCGGACTTGAGCCCCGTGGAGAGACATGCATGACCAAGTTATTGCAAGTCGTTCCTGGTGAAGCACGTCTCTAGTCACCTCTTTGCTCTGCGCAAAGAGTCATGGCCGAACCACCGACGACCTCGACATCAGCATGGCATCGAAACGCCAGCCGGATCAATCAACCAGCATCGCAATCCCTGTTCAAGCCCCTTCCGCCGTTCAGCTTCCAGCAGACGCAGGGATCCTCGATTCGGAAGCACAGGAATGTTGCGAGTTGCGTGAATTGCAGAAAGAGAAAGACAAAGTGCGATAGGGTGTGGCCTTGTACGCCGTGCAAGCTGAGGAAGGAGGAGGGGTTGTGCGTCGAGTATGTCAAGGAACCGATTGACAGGCCGACGTGAGTCGTTTCCCTTCTTTGACGATTTGCGGTGCTGATCCCGGGCTCTTTGATAGAGGATACACCCACGTCGTCGATTTTGGCCTGCTCTCCCAGCGAGTGGTACAATTAGAGAACATCCTGTCCCGACTTGTCCGCCGTATAGACGATCCCCGGGAGTACGAGGACCTCCTTGTCGAACTGGAACCCATCGTCGCCGTCAAGGGCTCGGAAGACGGGAAGCGCCGAGGAAAAGTAAAGACCGAAGGACTAGCAAGCGAGGAGGGACTCAAAGAGTTGCCAGAGGATGGCGAAGATGACTATGATGAAGACGAGATGACGCCGAGTGTTGGCGAGGGGAGTCGCCGACTGTCGATATCCGCGGTACCACAGGGACGCTCGACGTATCACCCGCCGATCCAGGCAATGCCGCCGGCCCAGACGCAAGGGACGACGTTGGCCACGCCGGGGACGGGGAATGTCCCATTACATTCGATGTACCCGGAGTCATCGCTGCTCACGCATCGCACATCCACGGGAATAGGGGACATTGTTTCCCCGACAAATCAACGGCATCCGGTTCTGGGACGAGATCGATCGTCGACGACGGGATCGTTCACTGGCGCCCCGGGGCCGTACGGGTACCAACAACCACGGATGAATCAACTCGCGCACGCGAACGGACGCGTTGTTACCCCTTCGGAACGGGACCGTCATCATTCCCTATCTCACGCCAATCTTTCCGCCGCAGCTCTCGCCAACGAGCCGACGACGTCGACAATGTTGACCAACGCCAGCGGGATCGGGATAGGCATCGAGCCGCCGAGTCGAGCGCCAAGCGAGACGGAACATGCGGCGGCGTTGACGTTGGAGGATATGGCGCTGGGACGAGGTCAGAATATCGAGCGTGCGGCGTTTGGACGAGGCGAGGTGGAAGATGTGGATGCCGCTTTTGGCGGAATAGGAGGTGGGCAGGGGTCGAGTCAAGGTGCCGGGTTGAAGATGGTCGATCCAGCAAAAGGGACCCGAACGCCCGATCGAGTGGCCGGGGATCATCCCGGCATGAAGAACTTGCCGTCGCCACTCCAAGCGCAGTATATCATCGACTTTTACCTCCGGAACATCGACTACCTGATACGGTGCATCCACGTCCCAACATTCCGGAATCAGTGTCGTGCTTTGTGGACGAGGGCGGCGGGTTCGCCGTATACGCTGGAGGAGATGTCGTTTGTTGCACTTTACGCGGCGTGTTTGACTGTGGGACTGCACCTCATGGGTGAACCGGGACGACGGGACCTCGGGTTGACGGATGACGTAGCGGCGAGGTTGACGGGGGCGTGGTGGGATGTCTGTTTGGGTGCATTGGACAAGGCAGATTGGATGCAGGTGCATAGTATCACGAGTCTGCAGGCCGTCATGTGAGTCCGGTTTGACGCTCAGCAACAGCAGGGGCTGATGAGCGTGTAGTGTCGTTGGGCTATATTTGCCTGCCGTACATCGGAGCGAGTATCATTGGACCCTGTGCGGAACGGCGATCAAGGTATGTAGTAAGGAGTCAGCATGTCACAAAAGGCTGATTTTGGTCCATCCTGAAGATCGCCTATGCGCTTGGCTTGTCTCGCCTTGGACCGGAGAACCCGACAGCGAGCCACGAAGAGGTCAGGAAAAGCTATGGTAGTCGATGGGCCGGCGCTATCGATCGTGAAGTGGCAAGGAGGGTTTGGTACGCACTGGTGAGCGCCTTTTGCACTTATGCCGCAGAGACGATATGCTGACTGCGCCTTACAGGTCGAGCTAGATTGGATATTCTCGAAGGAACACAATTATACCTATACTATCCAGATGGAGAGCAACAAGACGGCGGAACCGGCAAATGTGAATGATGAGGATCTGGTGAACGGGAAACCGATTGTTTCGCAGCCGCGGGATGTCCATACGGTAGGTTGCCGGGGATCCTAAGCGATTCACCACAGAGGCTGAGGCTCGGCGCAGGGCATGTCATATGTTCTGAACAGGTTGCAGCTGCTCTACCCGTTACAGCGGCTGGTGCAGCAGGTCAACCTTTCTGGTAGACAACGCTACACCTACGTCATGGAGTAAGTTATGCCCAATCATCGCTCGATAATACGCTTACCTTGACTTTCAGCGCGCACTCCGAGTTCGAGGTCGTCATCGATAATATGTCGGCATTCTACCGCTCGAACGCCGAGATCACGCATTATGCGAATGACGCCGAGTCGATGCGCCAGATGTAGGTCGATTCGTTCGGAGCGGTTCCCCTTCGTAATTAATCCAGTGTGCATTTGCAGAGCCATCGAGTCGGAAGTATTGAAAAACGCCATCAATCTTCGGCTGTTGCGCCTGCATCGAGTTTACTTCGCACAATCATTCCAGGATCCGTAGGTCTGGCATTTGCACTACGAATAGCACTGATTTGAACGCGGGCAGGAAATACATGCTCTCCCGCGAGGTCTGCCTAAACTCGGCGTTCGCGTTTCTGGAGGCCTTTGGCGGGCCTGTCGCACCATCCGTCGAGGCTCGATATTGGTATGCATTCTGAGCAGCTATACCTTCGAGTCGGCTCACGAATCCTCCATCGCGCACCCAGGCCACAAACCTACGGACTGTTCACCTCCAGCGTGATCCTCTACCTCAACCTCTGTCGCGTCCCCGATGATCAAGTAGAAAAAGCCGCGAGCGATGTCCAAAGAGGCATTAACGCTCTTCGGTACGCTTCCACCGAAATCCCACGCATCTCACAATCATCTGACCTGATTCCTTCACACTAGTCGGATCTCCGGACTCAGAGGACTACATGGTACCGCGGATGCTTTGCAAAAGTTGCTTAGTAAGTTTCCCATCTCGCCTTCAGCCTCGAGAGGTTCAGACTGACCTTGTCATTAGACGAAGAGTTCGCTTCTCGTCGCTCATTGGCAGAAAGCAAAGCGACGAGTAAGCGGAAGGCCAGCGATGCCTTTCCGGATGACCGATCCAGCAAGAAGCAATTCCCCGTAAGCCTTCTCACAGGAGTTCCCGACGCCACGCGACTTATACGCGTTGTGTTCCGTAGGATGCACCAACACCTTCGGTTGCGGGCTCCGGTACGACGCCTCTCATCAACCAACCGATCGACTTCGACAACAATCTCAGCCTCTTTACCGACCTGCCGTTCCTCAGCGAAGATCAGAACATCATGGACATTCTCAACTTTACGATCCCGGATCTCGATTACTCGGCATTCAATTTGACGGACGATACTTTTGGTTGAACCGCAACCGGCGAGCACGGAGAAACCAGTAGTTTCCAGTGACGTACTTAAGATCAAAGTTACATATCTGCGCATATTTTTGGCCTCAGTCGATCTTCATAGTAGACCAATCATACGGCGAAGAGGAGCGACCGTTAGTGTTTGATCGGAACACTCGTTGTGCATGGGTAGATGACAAGCACAGCATGGTCCTCGCCAGCCGACTGCACTGGCCATTCTGTGGCCACGGACATGCAGGGCAGCTTCCACTGTCCGATAGCGAAGCATGGCTCCGATGAGTGATAATGCATATCTCATTGCAGAAACGCAGCATCGCTTCTCTGCGACATCGTAGCCTTATATCACGTAATGCATAACCCATAAGGGCTCCGTCTGCGATGTAGACACTTCCGTCACATATGACGCGTACTCTACGCCATCTCTTCATCTGTCGGCGGTCCAAGCATTTCTCCCTCTTGTTGTTCCTCTAACGGTTTCTCATCGTTCCCCTCATCTTTGGCGCTGTGTTGCATATGAAGTTAGCACGCGCTATTGACGGATATTGAGGATACTGACATAAAGCCAAGATCTTGCGGCAAACTTTGCTGATACAGTCGGTAAAGGTGTCCCTTCATGAAGTCAATACGGCAGATCCCACTTCCACTGCCCGAAGCAAGTATCCCGGCGCGGCCAAGACCTCCACCATTTTGCCATGCCGTTTTGGTGATATTGACTTCAAGCGGGAATCCCGCCGAAACTGTCCTCCAGTCATCCGCTGTTAATGGCTTCTTGGGTTTGGGCGCGTCTATCGGCTGCGAATAGATACGTGCTGCATGGTTCGGCACCTAGTAGACGGGGACTTAGCTCTCTTATCAAAATAGTCTACATTCCGACCTACTTCAGGTGCGAATCCATCAACCATGCGATACAGCCCAGAGACACGGCTATAATCGAGTCTGTAAAGCGTTTGCTGTGCAACTCTCTGTAAAAAGCATCAGCAAATCATCCCAGTCGTCCAGTTGGCGAATGGTCACGTACGGCTTTTCTTGCTCGAGTTGCCGCACGAGCACCGTTAATCCAGGTTACACAGCCATCTGATCCGCCGGCAGCAATCATGCCGTGATAATCTGAACAAGCGATGCTCTAGCAAAAATCATTCAGCGGATATGATTCTGGCGAGCGACAAGCGAGACTCACTCGTATGGGCCCCTGCTGTGCAAACACCCGATGATAGGAATAGGTCGAGATTTTGCGCATCCGCACGAAATGTAGAATATGTTCGCTGTCTTGTGTGATGGGAAAGTCGAGCATGCCATGCCACGCCGTCAATGAATTGACTGTATGAGACTCGCTGTTAGCACCGGAATCCGCAAGAAGCACATATTTCACCCACACCGCAGATATTTATCCACCAGTACCGAAGCAGTTGCATCTCGTAAATCGTGTAGGACCAGGGTAGGGTCTACACCACCGGAGATAAGGTAAGGTGTTGGCTGATCAAGCAGTAGATTTCCTTCAGGATCGGCAATCGGGAATTTCGCCCAGGTGAGGGTCGTGACAGAAGCCGGATGTGCGTATATGTAATGCGTGGGTGGAGCTAGAACGTTACAGGAGTTAGTAACGGCGTGACACACGATACCTCATCCCTTACCATCCCGGGTTGGTTCTGAGTTCCTAGATGAATCACGTAGTAGCGATGTGACATCGTCCCATATAGCGATAGTTCCTACGCGCAGAGCGTTAGTGATGATCCAAGGCGTAGTGATTTCATACGGCTCACCATCGTTGTAGCCGACAGCTACCCGGTCAGCCGATGCCCAGTCCATGGTCAAACCGACGACGTCTTCCATCTGCAGAAGCAGCAGCGGCTGCAGCGCAACTGCAACCAAAAGCGCTATGTCAGCGAAAATCCACGATTTAAGCGTGTCGACTGACTAAACGACGTGAACGGCAAATAGTTTTCCGTTTCAGCTGGTTTGGTGGACCGTATGACCTCCGGATCTGGGATTGCGTAGAATGCAAGCTCGCCGGAACATAGAAGTGCGCAGACTATTCCGATTTTCGGGGTGGCATCTCCAGCACCGTCGGAAAACTGCAGTGCCACTAGTCAGTCTCATCACGCTGTGAATTGACCGGCTTACATACCTCATCGCAGCAACTGAAAGGCAACCACTTGAGGTCCCTCACTTCTGATCCATCGATGCAGATCGCCATCTCGCATACCATATCCGCATCGTATCCCTCGTCATAGTCGCTTAAGACCTCTTCTGGCATCTGAGCCTTCGCCAGATCTCGCTCGTCCTGGCTCCGAGGGGCGAGTGACCAGATCTGAATGCAGCCACGGCCACGCTCAGGGCGATGCGTGATGTCGTCGACTGGTGCAGGAGTCATGGTGGAAACGGCGAGGTATTGTCGGAAACCGCGTTCTGCTCATACAGAGATCCCGTCAGGGTACGATTGCAAAGGCCATGGTTCGCACTTACTGGCCGAATCCTCCTCGGACATTGGACACCAATCCATTCCTGAAACACACTGTCCAGCATCAAACACCTGGCACTGCCTCATACTGCCCCCTCCTGCAAGACGGCAACATCAGCCAAATAAACATATCGCACAGGCGCATTCGGACTTACGGAACTGCATGGCCTGTAATGCCTGAAACTTGTACGCCTCGGGGGGATCAATATCCGCTCCTTCGTCTTCCTCGGTTCGCAGGCCGATAATGAGCGTTGGTTCCGGATTGTGCTCACGCAGAGGTAGGTATTCCCGAGCTTGTCTACGAATCAGCCAGTCAGCTACGCCCGGAAATCGAGTGCAACAGGATGCGCACGCGATCGTCTTGTGCTTGATATCCCCGACGTTGTATCTTCCCACATCGCCCAAGTCAAGCTTCACCTCGACCTTCTGCTTCCAATGATCCTTCGGGTGCTCCTTCTTCCAGTCGATCCTTCTCCTCTTCCGCTGTTCCGCTCCTGTATTATCCCGCACGATCTCGCGATCCTGATAGCAATCTGGCCACCACGCCTGACCTGCCCACCAACTCCATGGCGTCTCTAGCGGAACCTTTGTCCAGTGTCCATGTAGCATCGTTGTACGTTGTGCCTCTGACAATCCTTGACCTCGGGGATTTTCCTCAGTATCGACAACCAGGACGTTACTGAACTTGCCTAGATCCGGGGGCGAGAGGAGGTATGATTGACCGGTCGGGTGAAGGGGCAGTGTGTTCTCGACAAGGACTTGCCAGGTGCCTTGCTTGAATGCTTTCGCGATTGCTCCTCCGAACTGGGTGATGTTGGGCGTCACGGCGCCGCCCTTCTTCCCGCCGGTGACGAGTTTGTTTCGCTTTGAGAATTGAGCAGCGAGGAACGCGTCTTCGTCCGAGCCGTACTCTGCGCCGCCGAGACCTGGGGGAGGACCACTGCTTGCTGTTGGGCGACGCTTCTTCTTGCTGGTCTTCTTTCCGGCGTCTTGCGAAAAGTCCAACACGTCATCATCGTCATATTCGTGATCTCGTTCTTCACCACCAGACTCCTCATCCACCACATCCAGATCCAGCTCGTCATCGTGTCCCGCATCGTCGGCGTCTTCATCCAGCTCGAATTCGCTCTCTGACGCTTCGCGTGATCGTCCCGCACTCGTGCCCCGACCGGCAGGTGCTTTCCCCTTACCCTTCCGGGCACTCGACGCGTTGCCATCCCCGCCATTGAATCCGCCCTCATCCTCACTCGAGCTCATAGGTCGAAGTCGTCGAAGTTCCTCATCATCGCCTAAATCGACGCCTTCGAATCCGCCGAGGGTGTCGTACCGGACACGCGGCTTCCGTCGGAGACTTGCTCGGGCGGCGCCTGACATGTTGACCTGAGACTACTGACTACTTTACTGGATTGCTGGAATGAAATCACTGTCTGTCGTCCAAAAACAAACAAGATCTATGGGAAGAATACTGGAAGAACGGAGACAGCGCGCCGGGTATTTTTCCGCAAAGTTTGAGATCGTAGTGCATTTTTATCCATTTTGGGTCTATATCTTTTCTTCCGCTCTCGTGCTCTTCCTTTCTTCGGAAGTCAAAAAAGACTATCGGCCAGCAAAAGGTTCCTTTAGGCTGTTGTCAGAAGGTGAACTGCATATATGGGCACCACTGGGAGATGTCTTGAGTTCACTGAAAGGACTTCACTCTCCGAGTAAAGACAGGTAACTCCCATTCAGCCCAGGAAGATGTCCGAACTGCCTAAATTGACTCGAAACCAGCGACGGAGGGCCAGCCAGAAGGCCAGGAAGGGGCAGGGGGAGATTCCACAGAGCTTGCCAGCCAAGAACGACCTCTCTTGGGCAAATCATGTTAATCAAGACCAGCACCAGGAAACAGAAGCGACGGGTGACACTCTGGATATCGATTTGGATTCGTTGAGGCAGTGTTACTTCCAGATCTTGGCCTTGAATGAGAGCGAGAGTCTGGAGCAAACGGACCCAAAGGCGGCTGAATCTCCATCAGATCTCGTAGAATACATCGGCTCAGAGCTAGTTTCAGCAGTTGAAGGATGGACGAAGGGCGAGAGTCCATATTATGAGCTAGTGAAGACATGGTGGGAAATGGAAACCCTTACCAAATACCACCGGGGCATCTCGCCTGAAGGATCAGCTCTATCCGAGAGAATGAGAGAAAAAGCTCTCGAATGTCTTGGTAAGGACCGCTACGTCCAGTGGAAGCGGAAAAACGAGGAGAACGAAGTGACCATGTTTCAAAAATGGGCCGAGGATGACCTTGAATGTTCAGCTTCCGACGTAAGAACTAGATTTTCTTGTCGGGTGACACTCATCCTGATATCGACTCTTGCCTGTAGAAGGTTGGAGGAGACGATGTGGCTAGTATGACGCAATCCGCTAATACAACTTCGTCCGAGATAACGGGACGCGTCTTAGATGCTCGATCCTCAGGAAAGTACCCATCCGAGGTAAAAGCCCGCACTGGTAGCAATGTCAGATCAAATCCTGTCTGTTCCTCCAGGACCAAAACGGTAGGGTGCACAGTGGATTCAGGTGCTTTGGCGTTACCAAAGATCGACTTCTCGATTTTGAACTGGTATGGAGAGGCTTTGGAAGAACACAAAGAGGCTCTAAGACAGCTTCAGCTGACACAAAAGAGCAAGCGATCTCCTGAGTAGCGGGTCAGGTGTACTAGGTTACAAAGTTGGACTCGCGCAATTCTATTCAGGGTCGAGATTCTTGCGGTGACATACTCCAGTGACATGATTTTCACCGGCAAGATTTTGTAGCGAAGCGAGAAGGGATCGATTGTCAAGAATGACTTAGGTTTTAACGAGCATCACTTGACTACTAGGTATCGGCTGATGTCAGGTCATCAGCTGATCAAACTTCTTCGGCTTACACGGCTGGCCGTGATGTCCGCCAATAGTTCCGTTAGTTCCGATCAGAGATTCGATGACGCCCGTGATCCGTGTCACGCGTCAATCAAAGTATTTGCAATCGACATACTCGTGCGAGTATTGTTTCTTCCAAATCTGGTTAGCCTGTAGATATATATAGCGAGCCTCCAGACTCGGTTCCCTTCTTGCATTCCATTCTGCTCTTCAGAGCTAGTTCGTATGTCAAAGCCATAAATCACATACAGTTGATTATAGCCGAGGGGTTCAAGTACACCTTCGTCCATCAGCCTTAGTCATCATCCTGTCCCGTCTCTGAAGTCCGTGTCAACTCGAGCGTTGACTCTCAGGTCAACACCACACCCGTGAGTGACACTCTCCGTGTTCTAAGCATAGTCTATTAGTCTCGCCCCGACCTCTCCCATCAATCCCCGTCCCTGGCGCTCTCGCTACCTTCCGTAATCATTTCGCTGCAACCTTTGTTGTAATCCGCACTCTAACAGCCGACTTCGTTCTCTACGTTCGGCGAATACCAGTCAACAGCGCCAGCATAAAACCATACCCACCTATCGCCTGGTATTCCCTCGCGGCCATACATGTGACGCGGTGCGGTGCGGTGCGATGCGGCTCGGTGTTTCTCTCTGCAGGCTGCGGCGACCTCCTCGCGCCCGCTGTCGTTCACCGCACCTGCTTACATTCTGTCAGCTCCTAAGTAACCCTGATTTGCCACTATAATCTGATGAGTATATATACGTAGCTTTCTACCCCTTTTGCCACTCTTGTACTATCTTGCTCAGAGCAAGATCATATGTCAATATCAGTATCTATCACTATTGATCAAGTGGTTCGAACCCACTGATATATCGTCTTAGTCCTGTCCTGTTTTGCGAGGTGGCGATCGGCCTCCAAGCCCTGCCCCATTCCTAACATCGAGTGTGATTTCGAATGGGTTGTCCCTGCTCCGTACTCCTCTTCAATGTTCAATGCTGTCTATCTATGCTATAACGCGGCGCCATCCCTTGTGGGTTTACAAAGTCATCCCGAATGCAAAGGGGCCCCTATCGAGTCCAAATGCGCAGTCATGCCACAATCATGCCCAACGCAACATCACTCCCAACCACCGTCGACGAAGTGTCGATCCGGATTGGCGGTAGGAGACGATGGAGGGATCGCCGCCAAAGCAAACATTGTTCGGGACCCGCCGGTAGTGTGAAGTGGAGTGAGAGATTGTCGGCGAGGAACGGCCGAACCCGCTCTGAAACGCGTTCGGGACTGCTGACCCCTGAAGGGGAATCGTGTCTCGAGGATGATTTTCGGATAGGCATCCAGACAATACAGGCGCAAATACTCGTCTTCAGTGAAACACAGAGTCAGGTCGGAAGCTGGTGATTGTTTGCCCTGCCGGTTCAGTATTCATGACACGCCGTCCGCCGCCTTGTCCATTCGAGTATCGAGCGAGACGTTGATCTCCGAGTGTACTGTAACCGTGAGCAGACGGCCGATTCGACTTCCTCGGCGCATTGTTGTCGCCTCCGTAGGAAGGAGTCATTCCGAAAGTTCCGCCTTGCATTTGAGATGTCAAGCTCGTAGAGTCTGGTCGTCCGATAGAAGCGAGATCATGATCGTCATTTCCCGGCAACGTGTCTTGTTGAAATCGGTAGCTGTCTTCAGGTCCAGAGTTCCCGAAACTAACGCCTGAGCCGAACGAGACTTGACGGGACCTCTGCATGCTGATCGGTTCCTCCTGAACTTGTCGGTCTCGGTGGGATCACCTGATAGTGACGCGCGCTTGCTCCGCTTCTTCTTGACTTCCCCCGAGATCGTTGTCTTGTCCTCCGTTCGTTCTGTCCGCAATCACCGCTTGACCACCTACTCCCTTAGCGCAAGGAATTTAGGAACGCTCTCTCCTCGCTCCATCACTCATCTCAGCTCCATGCAGGATCATGCCCGAAAGCTACGAACGGCATAGGCATTCCCACTTGCCTTGCGGGAACTTCATAACTCGAGGTCAGCAGCATTCATCTATTTCTTGAGCTACTTACGGGGTCCGTCCTACAGCAACGAGTACTTCGGAGCTTGACGATTGACCGCGACAATTCCTTTCTGCTCGTCGATAGTCCAATCGTACTCACTGCTCGTTTGTAATGTCAGCAGCGCAGATGTTATTCAGCACGTGAAGTCACGTCTCCAAAGCATCAGACGTCAACAACACCGTCGCCGCATCCCGGGCTGGCTGCCTCTCGGGGCCGGTCGACTGCATCAAATCTCGTGTCCAAGGATCCGTAATGTTTGAATGCCTTCGGTTGAATTCTTGAATGTGGCGTTCGTCGACAGGTTGCACTGATGGACACGCTCGTCAGCACGACGTAGAATGACGGATTACAACACTGACAGAGGTTGGTGGGCGCCAACTGGTTCCAGCAAGAGGTGCCGTCATTTCGGGCTCGAACAACCAAGCTGTTGCCACTTGTCATGACAGCGGATCGCCATACATCATCTATCTCCCGATTATTGTTCTGCTCCGATACAACTTGATGAATCATGGCCGAAGTCGAGTGAGATTTCAAGTCGAAGTAGAATGGATAGTGAAGGCGAGATTTGACGACTCGCCATCAATTGATACTGGTACCTTTGAAACGCGATTCTCGATCACTACCCCTTTCCAACTGAATTTGCCATCAGGGCAACCAGCTTCTTCGTATCACTGTGGGAAGTGCCGCCTATTGTAACAGTACAGATTAAACAGATACCTTGAATCTGCTGGCAGATAATCTTTTATGATTTCACCTTGCGAACATACCGCAAAACCTTGACCGAGGATTATGTCGAATCTGCTGATGCCATCGTCGCTGATTGCTGCCCTCGTGCGACTGACGTGTTATGCGGAATCCTTCCCCACCTAATACCTATGACACTGACGTCCGATACAGCGATCCATTCCCCGCGTTGTAACGTGTATCACGTATGCACCTTTACCCAAAATTCGCCTCAGGATGATGTTCAACAAGTACCTGGCGATATTACAAGCATATCCCGCCGACGCATTTCGCATTTATAGCTTCGGTCACTCATTTCATATTCATTCCTTACTCATTCATGCCACATTGGCTGACAACACGGTAACATCATCCCCGATCGCCGACTGACGAAGAGTAAGGAGAGGGGGTAGGGATAAGGACACGAAAGCGACTCACGTTAACTTCAATATTTGAATTGAATGGCGTCCATTCTTGGAACAATGAGTCCTACCTTGCTGCGGGAGGCGAGAGCCGCTCATGGACTCGACCCGACCATAACACGACACATTGTGTCGCGTCCAGCCACGTGATGTTTTCGGAATACATGTATTTGTCTTGATCTGTGCCCCCTGAGGTGATACACACCGCCCCAGGAGGACGAACACGTATATATAGCTAGCCAAGTTGTATCCTTTATCTTCGTATGCTTTTATGAAACATGAAACACGCTTGAACTCACCTCATAACCTATCCCTTTGTCACGGACAGGGGTGAGTCATTCATGAAACCCTTCCTCCCGTTCCCATCTCTTTCATCTCCATATTCCCTATATCGAGCATCCCTGCCTAGTCATCTCGCCTTCACCCGCTACATCCGATCTTATCGTAAGCTCAACATCAGTTCGCGGAACTCGCTCGAGAACTCGCTCCGTATTTATTGGTAGATAGTCGCATCGCTATCCTCTTAATATAGAACGTAGCTAGTCTCTTCCATTTCGAACCCACTATGAGGGTCAGTCACTTCACGATATCAACTATCATTGTAGAGTGTCAACGTCAGGGAAGTGGGGCACTTTCAACAAGTCTTTGTGTCTATCGACCTTATAATCTTCTATCGGACGCGAACGAAGATCGATGATCATCACCTTCAGCAGGAGCATCATCAAAACCAGGCCAAAGGTGTTTGTAAAGTGCTGAGACCGATTCTGAGTGTCATGAATGACTTAGGTCCTGGCAAGCATCACCTGACTTCTAGGTATCGGCTGATGTCAGGTCATCAGCTGATCAAACTTCTTCGGCTTACACGGCTGGCCGTGATGTCCGCCAATAGTTCCGTTAGTTCCGATCAGAGATTCGATGACGCCCGTGATCCGTGTCACGCGTCAATCAAAGTATTTGCAATCGACATACTCGTGCGAGTATTGTTTCTTCCAAATCTGGTTAGCCTGTAGATATATATAGCGAGCCTCCAGACTCGGTTCCCTTCTTGCATTCCATTCTGCTCTTCAGAGCTAGTTCGTATGTCAAAGCCATAAATCACGTGCAGTTGATTATAGCCAAGGGGTTCAAGTACACCTTCCGTCCATCAGCCTTAGTCATCATCCTGTCCTGTCCCTGAAGTCCGTGTCAACTCCAAGCGTTGACTCTCAGGTCAACACCACACCCGTCCGTGACACTGAGGCTAGCCACCAGACCATATCGTCATGTTGGTTGCATCCGCATAGTTTCGTGCTTCTCAAGTCACCTTCCACTCAGGCGAAAAGTACGATGATAAAAGATTTACCGGTTGTGTGGTCTTCTTGTTCTAATATCTCATCTTTTCGAATTCCCTACGCTCGCCTGAGGGCATCTTGAACTCGTTCGAACACGCTTCCTCAGCAAACCCAATGTCCGAATCAGCAGAACAACCCGCCAGCTTCTGGGCCTGCCCACCCGAGATCATCACGATCGTGGGTCGGCAGTTGAATCGGGCAGAGAGATCCAAAGACCTGCTCGCCCTGGCTCTCGCTTGCAAGGCCAACTTTGCCGCCGTCTCCCTCGACTTGTACGGAGTCGTCGCCTGGACGTTGGTGGAAGGCGCGACATTGGATACAAACGGCTTCGACATCTTCATCGCTTCTCCAGGGTCCCAACTTGTCAAGTGAGTCGATGGTATCCGTTACTAGTTTGTAAGAGGACTGATTTCCGGAGCCTAGCCCCGGCCTTAGGCCTTGACCACCCCAACGCTGCTCTGCTTCCTTTCTTCGAAGCCTTCGATGAGCACGCCTTCGACGAAGTACCTTAACTGATGAGTATGGAGAAGCAGGAGAAAGGACTAGAATTGGAAACTTGTCTTTGTTGTACAGTAGCTGAAAAGAGAAACCGAGTACAAAAGGAGCCGTGGGACCTTGTACCTAATAGTGAAACCGAGAAGAGACTTGTACGTAATAGTGAGACCGAGAACAAGATAACTTTCCTTGTACGTCAGCAGAGAAAAGAAACTGAACAACCCGTGACTTGACATCATCGCGCAATACACGATGCTGCCAATAGCTCCGTCAGTAGCTCCCACTTCGTCTGCTGATCTCTAGAGTATACACGTAAGCCACAGGAATGACTTAGCCGATTCTGCCGCATTTGCCGCATCTGCCGCATCTGCCGCGCTCGCCGCAAAGGCTGCAACTGCCAGCTTTGCCGGTACTGCAAGCGCTACCTCCACCTGGGCAGACCACAGGTAGAATCTCTGCTAAGTCCCGATCCTCCTATGCTTTGCCAGTTCTGCCCGCCTAGCCAAACTTGTCCATACTGCTATCGCACGACGCAACGCCTATGTTGTCTCCTGCAGTGGCATCCAACTCGTTAGGGGATCATGGGCCCCAGGGCGAACTGTCATTCGCCACCCATACCGCACGTGTATATATAGAGGCCCAAATCCTTGTATTCTCGAGCCCATGCCTTATTGAATCACGCTTTACCTGAATACAACTTGCGTCACTGGCTCAGCATTGCTTTGCCTTTACCACCGCCTTCTACCTCGTCACCACTCGTCGTAGATAACATAATCACAGACACTGCTTCCTTGTCTACTCGTCTATCATTGTGACTACCAAGTAGCTGTATCAGTGCCACTTGTCCCTTCACAACTCAGAGACATCAGCGTCGATAGTCAATCAACTCTCCCTCTTGTCTGGTATATTACCGACACATCGAGATACATTGAGTCATCTAACTGGTCACTGATCACGTAAAGCCAAGGCCAGAGACAGCCCAAGTACTAGGTACCTTACATAGTTCTTTAGCTCTAATTCAGATGCTATTCTCACAGATTTTTCGTCCTCAATTGCGAGACCGAGATGATTGGCAGCAAGCTCGCCGCCCAAATGTTGTCAAAGATCGCCAAGCGATCCAAAGAACTTGTGGCGATCATCTTCTATAGCGGTCGTCGACCCGTCATCGATCTTCACATGAAGTACGACCCCAATCTCCATCGATCTTGATGAGCTAGGAAGGGCTCTGGGTTCCTTGAAGTTGGAGGGGGATGGGGCAAGAGACGCCGGTGGAAAAGGTGGAAGGAAAGAAGGGGAGTCGTCGAGGTCAGGGTGCATGTCGCGCACCTTAGCAAGAACAAGAACGCCGATTTCTTCCCCGCCGTCCCTCGTCTCCCGACGGACGAGTATTACATCTGCTCCGTCACCATCATCCCCGTCGGCAACAGGAAGCGATTCCCCTCCGCCATCAGCCTGCAATTCACCCATGCCTTGCGAGTTGAGAATGGCGACCAAGACAGGCCGAACTTGCGGATCGACGGATAGGAGCATATAATAGCTAACCAGACGTACAATTAGGCTCTTCAAACTATGAAAAAAAGCATCTCTGAGTATCTGCTTGATCTAACACCCACCTTCGTTATCAGTTTTAGTCATCACCCTACCCCGTCTCTGAAGTCCGTGTCAGCTCCAAGCGTCGACTCTCAGGTCAACACTGTGAGGGATCCACCTTCCGCCCCATCTAGTAACATATCAACGCCCTTTCATTCACTTTGCGATCACTACTTCCCTGCTACACCTTCCGCCGTTACGATCTCGGTATAGACACCAGCGTATCTCACATATCACGACTATTCGAGTCCTCACCGTTCGAGAACACTCGTTTACTCATTACTCGTATACTCGCCCTTGACGAAATACACGTTTGCTCGTTTACCCGAATACTCGTATACTCGCCCTTGAAGAAATACTGGTTTACTCGTTTGCTCGTTTGCTCGTTTGCTTGTATACTCGCATACTCGCATACTCGCCCTCGAGGAGCTATCCATTTACATGCTTTCCTACTGAATGTCTATCTGCTACCAGATGACTATATATAGCGGGCATTCTGCCCTTTGTAATAGCTTATCTTTTATGCTTCACCCTTTATCGTATCAGCTTATCTCGCCACCATTCAATACCTTCAAGGGTCACCAGTTATAGTGAGGATTAGCTACCCTGGCCACTACTAACGTCTTTCTTTTAGTAAAGCACATCTTATTGCAACTCGAACCCAACCTTCGGTATAGTGAGTCATTCTAGCTGTCTGATATCTTCCTAAACCTTTACAAACACCACACCCTTCCGTGACCTATTCATACGACTGTCCGTGGGATTTATCAATTGCGTTTTGTTGATTGCGCGATGTGATACCACTGGACAACCGTTATCTACCTAGCCATTTACCCATGAATCATGAAACGCACCATTGCCATCCTGCGTATACCGCTTTTTTCCCGCAACGTTCCTCAGCAGTTCCGTGCATATTTAGAGCTGCCAGATGCCCAACCCTAAGCCGTCAACGGAGAGCTTTTGTCGTGAGTCGCAAGCGTTCTGGCCTGCATCGCGCCGCCCTTGCTGTTCGCAACGCTGAACTGATATTGGCCGTACTTGTATGATGTACAGAAACCCTCGTCACCACACCTTGTTTGCTTTTTGCTGCCGGCGACTTCGACTCTCGTCTGGTGCTCTCAGCTGTCGGTTGATACAAAAGGAAGGCCTCTATTCGCGTCAGTACTCATCGCCTCTTCTTGCTATCAGCGTAGATGCACTAACTAGGCGTGCATGTTGGCCTTGTTCACGTCAACATAGTCTCTGTTCCACATTCACTCGACATCGACCCATCTTACCATCCTCATGGCTATGATTCACCAATCCAAAGGTGCAGCTGCCCTCGAGATCGTTGCGAACCGCCTCGTCGACGCACAAATCGACGAGAACAAGAAGTCCGTGAGGGGACTTCTCAACACCATGTCCCAGTTATCGCGCCAGCTCTGGTTGACGGCGATGCCACCGCTGTGTTTCCTGCGATTTGGCATCGATACCAGCCCGCGATCTCTCCACCTATTTGAAGGAATGTGAGGGGAAATCGACGACAAAGAATTCCAGGAATTCCCGATGAACTACTGCAAACTTGGGGGAAATATGGCACCGGAGTTGATCAAGGAACTGCTCGACCTCGTTCGTCGAGAAACTGACACTGACCACAAAGACACTGTCCACATCTTCGTAAGTCTGCTCTCGATTCACAGTATGCAAGTTCCGCTACCGATATTGTCACTAATGATGGCGACGCCAGTCCGCTGACATGTATGCCAAGTGCATCAAGGGGAACAATAAGCCGGATGTCGAGTGGGGCAAGAATCTCGTCGACGAGGAAGCGTTGACAATGGTAGATTGGGGAATGGAGGGGAATACCTCGCGTGACGGTACTTGCGACCTCAAGACGATCTCCGCAGATCTGGATCTATTCAACAAGACGCTTATCGTCTTCCCGCGCCGATGACGATGGGCAATGTACGGCGATCTTCTACTTCAATCTCGGCGATCTCCCCCCAAAGTTTGTATGATATGACAACTTGTGTTTGCTGCGCTCGACAAAAACACAAACCTTTGTGTTTGGAAAACGCAACACATTGTGTTGTGTTCAGGCACGTGATATCTATCGGAACACATGTGTTTGTGTTCCTCTGTGCTCCCTAGGTAGATACGCCACGGCCCCGCGAGCCGAACACGTATATATAGCTAGCCAAGTTGTAACCATTCTCGCCATATGCCTTTATGAAACACGCTTGATCATACCTCCTATCGCTCCATATCCATTCCTCCCCTTCTTATCCCTTTCATCTCACTATCCCCTATATCAAGCGCCCTTGCCTAGTCACCTCGCCTCCATCTGCACCCGCTACATCCGATATCATCGTAAGCTCAACACCAGTTGACGGAGCTCGTTCAGAAACTCGCTCTGTGTTCATTGGCAGGTACTCGTATCGCTATTCTATTAATATACAACGCAGCTAGTCTCTTACAAGTATGGCCATGAGAATTCCTTCAGCATGGGTGTCTCAGAAGGATGAAGGTGGTCGCTTCTGCATGCCCCACTGCCTTCCACGGGTGTCCAGCATTCTAATAGCGAGCGGGGGTGAAGAGTGAAGGCGGCGATAGCGAAATGAAGATCGATATCGAGTGTGAATGAATATCGATATCGAGTGAGAGTCGATATCGACCTGTTACATTTCGATTCACGATTCAAGAGACTATCGCAAGACAAATGACTTCACACTACTACTGGATTACCTCACAACCGTCAACCTCAAAGAATCCAAGCCTGATAGAAGGTGGCAGAGCAGGCAAGACAGAGTATAACCAAGTAATTATGCCGAGGAATATACCTTTCATAAGAATCCGCTTGTCGTAGCGGTGTTACTTGTGTTGCTGTGACAATTGTACCTTTCGACTCTTACTGGTTCGTCTGGTACATTCGCCTAGTTCGATTTCACTATGCAGTGTCTATCGCCGAAGGCGGCCCAGCCTTCGCCAAGGGGTCAACGGTGATTCGTCCAACACTACACGATGAGCCAATGGTGTACAATCTGGTTCAACAAGAAGCGACATCGAATTGAATTGAATTGAATTGAATTGAATTGAATTGAATTGAATTGAATTGAATTGAATTGAATTGAATTGAATTGAATTGAATTGAATTGAATT